>JAODAL010011043.1:0-101963 GCA_025379985.1 Phyllomedusa bahiana | reverse complement strand
GACTAAAAATTTGTTTTTTTCAACAAACTCTTATACAAGTGCGCTCTCGCGCCAAACTGGGATTCACCGGCGCAATAAAAATATTCAGAAGTTACACCAAGGAAATTGGTTTTTTGCGCAAGACAAAACGAGAACAGTTACTAAAAATGTTTTTTTCTATCAAAATTGTCGTACAATTTTGGCTATTTGAAAAAAACTAGGGCCGCCCCACGGCAATACAGCAATTTTAAATTAAAAACGGAAAACAAACGGTGGTTTTTGACCAATGAAAACACCAACAGTAACTACAAAATTTCTTTATCAAAAATTTAAGAAAAAAGGTGGCATTTGAAAAAAACTGGGGTGAACCAAAGTGAAAAACAGCTTTTTTTAAAAGTTTAACGGATAAGAAAAGGTGGTTTCCCCTATAAAAATCACCTGCAGTTACTAAAAATTTCTGTACCCAAATTTAAATAAACAGGTGGCTCTTTGAACAAAACTGGGCTGCCGCCGTAAAAAAATACTTTTAAAAGTTATACGGAAAAAAAAGGTGGTTTTGCAAATGAAATAAACTGCAGTTATTTTAGAAAATTCTGTATCCTAATTAAGTACAAGGTGGTCTTTAAAACCCAAAAAAACTGGGCTCGCCAAAGGGAAAAAACCTTTTTTAAAAGTTTACGGATAAGAAAAGGTGGGTTTTGCACCAATGAAATACCCTGCAGTTACTAGAAAAATTCTGTTCCTAAAAAGTAAAGGTGGTCTTTAAACAAAACTGGCTCCCCAAAAGTGAAAAAACCTTTTTAAAAAGTTATACGGATAAAAAAGGGGTGGTTTTCACCATAAAATCACCTGCAGTTACTAGAAAATTTCTGTACCTAATAAAGTAAAGGTGGGTCTTTGAACAAAACTGGGCGCCAAAGTGAAAAAACCTTTTTTTAAAAAGTTTAAATAGGATAAAAAAAGGGTGGGTTTTCACCATAAATAACCGCATTTACTAGAAAATTTTTTGTATCCTAATAAAAGTACAAGGGGGTTTTTTAAAAACAAAACGGGCGGCCAAAGGAAAAACACCTTTTTAAAAAAATTTTATACGGATAAAAAGGTGGGTTTTGCACCTTGAAATACACCTGCAGTTACTAGAAAATTTCCTTATCTAATATAAGTACAAATGGTCTTTGAACAAAGCGGGTTCACAAAAAAAAAGGGTACAATTTCACCTAGGTGCAAGGTGTCTGGCCAAAAAACTGGAAAAAAAAAAAGCCATTTCAATGCAGGTTAAAAGCGAGTTTGGGCTGACAATATACACTCTCCTTTCAAAAACCCCTGCCTTCGTCTCTTTTCCCCCATCCCCCCCCCCTCCCGCGGGTTTAAGCGCTAACTTTTTTAAAAGTCTCGTCAATAACTAAAGCTGAATTCTCTAATCTAACCCCAGTTCTAATGTTCACAGTAAAAGCATATTTCTGTAGAATTAAAGGAAAATTGTCTTGGCGACGAGCTACTGTATTGAGAGGACCTAGCACCTGTCCGCTCTAGTGAGAGACCCTGAAACACTGGTGAGAACAGGAAAGGTTTATGCAAAAAGGTCATTGATTTTTTCCAGCCATGACAACCCTACACATACGTCATGACTTTCACACCCACTTACCCCTGCTCTATGCTCTAAGCTGATTTCTGGCCCCCCAAAAAAAAAAGCGCCCAAAATGGCACGATAGTAAAAATTATTTTCAATTCTACCTAAAATATGCTGATCGGGAAATTTCCGTGCAAACCTAAAACCGGGCCAATTTCAAATTTTTGATTTTTAATCCTCATCACTAGTGATGATTTGTTATAATGAACACTATCTGAATAGGGAAGAAAATGTTTAAACCTTGTATTTGTAAATTTGGAGGGAAGTTACAGGGCCCTTTTTCCAAAAAAAGCTTTTTTATTACACTTTCCCGGGAAGCTTACACGCCCAAACCCTTTTTTGATACAAAGCAAAAAAATTTGCTCTGCCCTCAAAAAGGATCCGGGACAACCACAAAACCCCACTATTGAAAATGCCAACTTCCTGGGCAGGTTTGCATAAATATACCCCTTTCACATCTTGATATCCTGAAGACTCTCAGAAGAGCTGGGAGAATTGACAAGTATGTCAATAACAGAGCCTGGTGCCTATTGTTGGTGGAGAATTACTAGTATGGATGCAGTCACTCTGCACTGGGTGAATGGGAGGACAGCATGGCTGCCTACTTTTCTACCAGGAAGAAGGACCGTACACCTTTGTCTTAACATTGTTGTAGTTACAGTGAGGTCCATATTTGATCCATGAGGTCCACCTTTTGTAGAAATCTGTGGTACAAAAAACCTCTGTAGATGAGACAACAGAGGAAAGGAGTATATTTTCTTTAAGACTGCAGAAAGCTTTAGAAAAGCTCAATCTCTAAAAGAAAAAAAATTCTCAGAACCACTGAGATGCCAAACAATTATTTATTCAAGTTTTGGTTGTTGAAACAACATTTGTTTCCGGTACTTAACCATTCTGGATATGCCAATCACTTGACCACAAAACGATGTGATGAAAGATGTTTTCTGTTCATCTGTGCCCATGCTGTAGAGTTTGTCAGCTAAGTATTTCTTTCACTACACATTTAATTAATTACTACCATAAATTTGTTGAGAGCTGACACTTCTGAGTTTTTGTTGTTTAAAATTTCCATATGTCCTTTGGAGAAAAATTATTTAGTAAAAGTTTTGTAAAGTTTTAGGCTGTTCTCTCCCTGGAGAAGTTTAGGTCAAATTCTTTTGAAAAATCTATGGAGCATTTAACAGAATATTTTTTATTTTTTTTTTTTTTTTTACGAGTTTGTTTATCCTTTCTATCTCGAAAATAGCTGAACGGGTAATAAAATACCTATGCAGACTTTTAACCTTATAAAGGTATTTTCAAAATAGAATTGTTAAGTTGAGTTCAAAAAGGGGAAACGTTCTAAGAAGTCTATGGGGTACATGTATGAAAACTGTCTTGGTCTAAGACTTCTTTGTTGCCCATAGCAACCAATAAGAGCGCCCATTTCATTCTTTCAGAGCACTAGATGAAATGTAAGGGGAACTCTGATTGGTTGCTATAGGCAACAAAAAAAGTCTTAGACCAAGACAGTCTTAGAACAAGACAGTTAACTCTTCACTAGGGGTGTACTGTATGCAGTGATGCCACCACACATTGCTAGAGTTTCCTGGCTGCCAGCTTTAAGGAGGTGGTATCAATGCAGGTTTAGGCAGTGTACAATGGGTAACCAAAGTTCCAGAAGGATGTTGAGGGGCATCACAATAGTGCTTGAAGGGCATAATGGAGGAGAAGCCAGTATGTGGATAAAATCAGAGTCTTTGAGCTATTGTTAGTAGTTAGGGTCATTGCTAGGATAGTTAGCATGAAAAGACACCAGAAGAGGAATAGCATGGCAGAGAAAAGTAGAGAACTGACTGATTTCAATGGATAGCGAGACACTTGCTGCCCTTGACTCTTAGGAAAAAGCCTGACTGTTTAGTCTAGAAAAGAGGCTGGTGTAAATTAGAGGTGCTGTGATAAACCCATTTATCTCTTGGAAGAATGGTCAAGGGGGTAAAAACATTCTTTCCTCCTGCATACAGTACAAATTAGACAAACCAAAAACAAAAATACATAGTGCAAGAGGAATAAGAAGAGTCAAAATAATGATTTTTTTTTTTATAATGGATAAAAATCTTTATTAGTACTACATATCAAAAACAGACAAAGTTATAAAATAGAAATTGTCAGAAAAAAACATTTAAAAATATATAAAGACATAGGACAACAAAGGATGAAAAACAGAAATAGCAAAAAGAAGAGAAAGGAAAAGAAAAGAAAAAACTGCTGGGCATAACAGAAAATAGGAATGCATATTTATGATACATAAATCAGATGATGATGTTATCCTGCTGGTATGGGAACCGAATGCAAAAAAGTAACAATGGAAAGCATGCTAAATAAGTATTACTAATATAAATTGTGCCAATACAGCAGGGAACCAAATAGACATCAAAGCACATTACCATATTACACATACTGAATATACCCACCAGTAAACACCCAACTAAAGTAGAGTTAAAGTTAACCTCTGTAAATTAAAATTAATCCATCTGAAGTTACAGTTGCAATTACTTGGAACTTGGATCTAAACTATGTTGACCGCTCTGTGGCCTAGGACTGTATTCCTGTTGCACACAGTTTTGGGCCATATTCAGGCCTCATGTTCACAGCCATGTTGGAGAATTCATTAGTGTCTTACAAGCCCAACAGAGGCTGTCCTAATCGTTTATTTATATGTGATAGGGAAGTATAAAATAGTGATTTATATGTGGCAGATAGAGCTACAGCAGTGGTGTATATGTGACAGAGGGATATACGGTAGTGGTCTACATGCAGCAGATGGAGCTACAGCAGTGGTCGATGTGACAGACAAAGGGGCTAGACAGAGGGGGGCTACAGTAGTTGTCTATATGTTACAGAAGGTGGGCTGCAGCACTGGTTTATATGTGACATAGGAGGGAGCGGTACAACCTACCTTTTTGGTCCTCTAAAAATAAGCTATTTGCTGGTTTTCTTGTTGCTGGGAACCCCGTAAATCTTTGGTAATCTATGGAAGAACCTGGCAGCAAGTGTTACATTCTCCTATAGTGCCACCACAGGTAAAGTAAGCAGTCCAAAATGGCTACTGAAAAAAGGATGTCCTTGTAATGTACAGACATGCTGGATTCTCCAAAGCAAAAGAGAACCCAAATAAAGGATTCCTCTCTATGAACTGTTAATTCCTCTATGGGATTCTTAATAATAAGTTTTCAAAACCTGATAACCATTTTAAGGTAATGAAACTTGGAATGTAAACTAAATTCAAATTTTACTAGATTATGATAGGCCATTTCTATAGCCGAATAATATCAGTCATCTATTTTCAATCCAGTTGCTCTTCTACAAGTACAAGATCCAGATTATTAATTAGTTCAGATTATAAGGCAGTAGTGGTTTTGGCCTCTCATATTTCAGGATTACTACAATTATTTAGGTAATAATAATCATTTGGCAGCAGCGACTAAACAGGCACATTTCTGATCTACTTGCTATTCTGACTCCTGTACAGCACCATTTTCATATAAACGCATTTACATTCAGATTGATAGAACCATTAGAAAGTTACTTTAGGAAGGGCAGTGACAGCACTGACTATAAATTAAAGCTGGTTCTATGACATTAATGTTATATTATGTGGTTAAGAGCTCTTACTCATTGATTTTGTGTGCTGTTCTCCTGACCGTCCACTTGGCCCCACAATGCATAGTAAATTACTGTTTTACCAAACACAGCATAAATTTTCTATTTAAAGTACTTTCTTTCCATTTAAAGTGACCCTTTGAAATTCAACAAACTGCTGACATATCAGTAAAAACTGAATTAGTATGGCATTAATACTAGTGCCACTTTGATACAGAGACAGGAGAAAAAGCTCATAGATCTCCAGTTAATGACCAAACATGTCAGAGGAGGCGCTTGGTCAGGACTTATAGTAATGATACAGTGTAGTGCAAGCAGACCACCTAACACAGTATCAGAACATTTAAGAATACAGACACAAGCTATTAACATGACTATGTATTTAGGCACAGGATGGATGCACTAGTGCTCTATTGGTGTGAGAGGAAAAGAAAGTCCTGAGAAGAGTGGTATGTGGTCCAGACACATGGAAAGTGAAGAGACCGTTTTTCCAAAGCTCCATACTGGAGGATTATAGGAACCATGTGCAGTAAGAAGAAGTGCTTAACTAAAGCACTGGAAATTAAAAAAGGCACTGGAGAAGGTTTAACATATAACTCACCCATTGGAGCAAGATAGATCTGAAATGGCTCTTAAGAGGTTACCCCAGTATTGAAAATCTGTTGTTTTAAAGATCATTACATTTCCTCCACACACTATAACCTTAAAGCTATGGTAAAAGCATTATATCAGTGTGGACATCAACATCCTTCCATCACCCGTTGAAGGCTAAGCAGATGGACTGTGTCAAGGACTGGTTTGTATGCTTAAACCATTTTAACCTTGTCTGAGTATTAACAAGTTGCCGCAATTGCTGTACTGCAGGTTACTTTCAAGAAAACTGCAAGAGTGCCATAAGGTCAAAAAGTTGAGGGTATTCCTTCAAGTTAACCACAACTGAGCTCCGAGTCAGTGGGCTGGATAGCAGCGGCAAGCCACAGCTGGGACCTATGCAGTGTGCTTCCTGAAGAGCAAGCCCTGCTGTTATATTTTCAATCTGAGTGTGGGCCTTCTGAGACCCCCATTATGAATGATTAGGTAGGGATCGACTTTGGTGAGAACACCTGTTGTGGTCAAGGTCTCTGTCACATAAAAGTTTTTGCAGACCTTGTACACTTTTGAGTAAAGTTAATTTTAAGAAGAAAGTGTTGCTTCTTAGGTCCATCTGTCCTACACAAGGATCTAGCAAAAACACTCATCTATGGTTGCAGTTATGGCTTATGCTCAGTGATGGTATATTAGTAGTATGCTATATATACTAGTGAAATAATCATGTATTTAGACACATTTTGTTATAGCTAATCTGGATACTGCATTACTGAAATTCAATTTTCAAATTTCCTGTAGAGAAGGTTAAGTGATTTTTTCTTCTCTTTTACTGTGCACCATGATGATCAATATCAGGCTGGAGAGGTTTCAAGAGTACGGAGCCTCCCTGTTCAAAAAATATAAAGCTGGAACAATAGATCGACTATGATACACAGACAATGCAAAAGAACGAAAAAATTTGGAAAAGTAAAATACGTTGTATAAGTTTAGCGCAAATGTAAATGTATATATAAATGTTGCCCATGGTCAGGATTTTTGTAAGGAAAATGTTAATGAATCTCACCCACTCTGTCCCTGTGGAATGCTTTTTGACAACCTTTAAAGGGGTCGTCTCACCATGCTGTTTCACAGACGAGCTTTCATTCATTCAGCTTTCTGTGGATAATTAGCATATCAGCTCCGGTATTTAAAGGTCTGCTAATTATTCTGCCATTAGCTAAAAATCTCCTACTCTCAAGTCCAGAGAACTCCAGAACTAAAGTAAACAGTAGTAGTAGTCTCCTTTGTTTTTGAGATCAGATAACACTCGAGCTGCCAGCAGTTCTATGTGCCAACCTGTGTGATGGCATCATCCCTACTATCAGATAAGACAAACAGCAGGGGAAAGCAGGGCAGAGTAGTTCAGTAACCTAGAGAAACCTGAGTGCACTCTGGGCTGACAAAATCACTTTTATCTTCTCAACAAAGAAACATAAATAAATAAAGCAATATGTTTTGAAAACGGCTTCATTTTGGGTATGTTTACATGACGTATTTGCGGGGCGTACTTTGGGACATAATTGTGCTGCAATATGCCGAAGTATGCCCTGCAAATATGGTAAATCAAAGCACTCATTGAGTGCCATTATTACCCACTGTCTTCCCTGGGTACTGTGCACTGGCAGAAAGAGAAGCTGATTGGGGGCCGGGCCTGAGCACCGTTATAAGTCCGCGCTGGCCAGTACGTACTTCAAACAGCAGATGCACAGGTACGCGCCGCTACGAGGGGCTGATGATAAGTCTTTGGCTTTGTGTTCTTTTTTTGGTTCTTTTTCTATGGTAACAAATGTTACATCACATAAAAGCCTTATGTGTCCCATATAAGTTTTCAAAAATTTGTGTTTTTAACTTATGGTAACAGTGATCTAGGCACGCGGGAAAATAAAATAGCGGAGTCTAAGGTGATATTCACAGCAAATGAGAGCAGAGGAGTGATAAAGTTCTTGTTTCTGCAAGGAAAGGATATTCATGGTGATATGTCGCAGACATTGGGGGATCAATGGCCTTCATATTTTACAGTTAAGAACTGGGTTGTCAAATTTAAAACGGGCCACTTCAGCATCAATGATGTGGAACGTCCTGGACGACCGAGAGTGGTTGTTGTTCTGGAAATCGTAGATGCTGTGCACAACTTCATACTGGAGAATCGGTGAATTTCAGCTAAAGGAATAGCAGACATCATGAGGATTTCACGTGAACGTGTTTGTGTCATTATCCATGAACATTTGAACATGAAGAAGCTATCTGCAAAGTGGGTCCCCAAATGTTTGACAACAGATCAGAAAAGCATGCGAGTGAAAACTGCCCCGTCCATTTGTCAGCGTTTCCAGACTGATAAGAACTTCCTGGATAACCTGGTCACTATGGATGAGACCTGGATTTATTTGCATGACCCTGAAACCAAGGAGCAGTCAAAAGAGTGGAGGCACAGTGGTTCTCCTCGTCCAAAGAAGTTCAGGGTGCAAAAATCCGCCACTAAGGTGATGGCGTCTGTGTTCTGGGATAAGAAGGGCGTGCTGCTAGTGGACTGCCTTCAAAATAGTTCCACCATCAATGCAAGGTATTACATTGAAGTTTTGGACCAATTGAAGGCAGCTCTGAAGGCCAAAAGGCGCAGCAAGCTGTCCAAAAGAATCTTTTTCCTGCAAGACAACGTCACCGCTCACACTGCACAGGTGACCACGGCAAAACTGGTGGAGCTAGGCTTCCAGCTTGTTGACCACCACCCTTATTCCCCAGATCTAGCTCCCTCCAACTATCATCTGTTTTCACACCATTTCTGATGCCATGGCTGCTATGGATGACTGGTTTGTGGCACAACCAAAATCCTTCTTTTTACAAGGCTTACAGAACTTGGACTACCAATGTAAGAAGTGTGTTAACATCAGTGGAGAGTATGTGGAATAAATGTAAAGTTTCATCTTCCTATCTCGTGTCTTTCTGGGTAAAGCCAAAGACTTAACATCAGCCCCTTGTATACCCTATGTAAACATCTCATTACTGTTCCCTACATGTTGAAAGCTAATCTTTGTAGTGAGAAAACCCCTTTAAGGGGTTCAGAATAAAAAAGGGTAACTGCATCCAATGGGTTGCAGAAAAAAAACGTTTCAACCATGAGAAGGGTTTTTACCGAGCAAGATTAAGCTTGATTAAAAACCCTTCTCATGGCTGAAGTATTGCACTGATGGAGGAATGAAGTTTTTAGCTTTTTCTACTGCTCATCAGATGCTATTTCCATTTTTCATTCTGGAAAACCAGGGAACTCTGCATCTGAACAACATTCAGTTTTGTTTTGTAATGCTGGACCTTTTTTGTATAGCCTTTTAGCGGTTGTCTTATTAAGATGATCCCTTAACTAGGGTATATGAATGTCAGGAAGGGGAGAGGAATGGATTCTCTCAATAAACCTGTTCATGAGAGTCCATTTATTTAAACAGCCACATTGTAATTTTTCTCCAGCAGTGGCCACTACAGAGGAAATGTTTATCTACTACTTCTCCCAGCAAGAACATGTGATTGCTGGGGGTTTCAGAAGTGAGAACAACTGTATTAAAAAAGCAACTGATTTTGTTATGTAACAGGCCCTTGAAATAGCACATCACGCCAATAGGCCATCGTTTTGTTGTAAACTGTAACCCTTACATAACAGTGAGGACACTTTTCTCTAACAGCGGTTTATAGAATGATGGATACCAATGATCTATTTTTCCTTTAAGCAATTTCTATAACAGATACATGAATCCAAGAGCAAATGTAAGAATTATATTCCTGAAATCTACAAATGTGTGATAGGAAGATAGGGATCTGCAGCTTGGCTTAAAGCTGACATATCAGCGGCTTTTTATTTATTACAATCTGATATCTATGTGTAAAGCATGGCTTAAAAGCAACATTATTATGTTCTGTGGAAGATTCTTTGTTTAGCAGAGTTACCAACACAGACAATAATAAAAAATATATACTGAATAAGACGTTCTGGTGAGTTTCAGCTTGGACTACAGTCTGTTCTTGGTGTTTTGTATGCCAACAGCTCCATCACTAGGCAGCACGGGGTAATGCACACACCTGTGCTGTAAATAATATCAGACTTGATAATCAGTTAATATGGTTATCTGTGCTGGCTTGTGAATCTGAGGTAATAATTATATTTTGAGTCTCTGTCCTACTTATCTATGCTTCATTAACGCATACTGATTATACCAGACTGCTGTATTTGTAACAAACCCGCATAAATGTGACCATAGTACAACTGGGAAGTGAGGACAACATCAGCGTTGTGAGCAGATGATCAGAAACCTCCATTTCCAGCCAGATATCATGAATATGATTATTTGTAGGGGTTTCTCTGGAATTGTGACCTTTGCATTTTCTGGTTATATTCATTGAATCGTATTCACCCATTAGAACTGCTGTTACATGTCAAGTATGTGATCTACAAATAAACAGGTGAATTCCTAGGAAACGTAATGCTCATTTAGTATGTTATAAAATATAAAGCATTGGCATTTAATTATTGAACATTTCAGCCCATGTATACATGAGCCGTACATGCATCTGTCGTATATAGACAGATACAGGGTGTTATGCATAGTGCAGGGCCTGAGGAGGTGGTGAATGACACAGTGTTCCAAAAGACACAAAGAAAAAATTGTGAACGTGTACAGTATTATTAGAGTATTATAAACAGCACGTATGTATGTAAACTTTTGGTTTCAACTGTACGTGTGTGTGTATATATATATATATATATATATATATATATATATATATATATATATATACTTATATATTATAATAACATTATTTATACACAAAAAAGACATATATGCATGTTTTTCTCACTATCTGACATGAAATCAGAATAAACTTTACCCGTTATAGGTCAATTAGGATTACCATAATTATTTATATTTGCCAAATGCCAAAATGATGAGAGAGGGAGAATTTTTAAGGCATTTTTATTACTTTCTGCAATATTAAAAGTTTATATACACTAGGATTACTATGCCTTTAAGCAATTTGGGGCAGCCATATGATGATGTCATGTCTTTGGAAGCATCTGATAGGTTTATTGGCAACATCTGAATTAATTAGAGACACTTCTGTGGATATATGTTAAAGGACATCAGAAACTCACTGATTCTGTGTGTAACATCACGGGAAAGTCTAAAGAAATCAGCCAAGATATCAGGAAGACAATTGTGCACAAATCTGGATCATCCTTGGTTGCAATTTTCAAATACCTGAAGGTGCCTCGTACATCTGTACAAACAATTATATGCAAGTACAAACAAGATGGGAATGTCCAGCCATCATACTGCTCAGGAAGGAGACAAGTTCTGTGTCTCAGAGATGAACGTGCTTTGGTCCAACATGTGCATATCAACTGAAGAACAAAAGCAAAAGAACTTGTGAAGATGCCGACAGACGCTGGTAAGATTTTGTCATTATCCACAGTGAAACGAGCACTGTATCAAAATGGGCTGAAGGCCACTCTGCCAAGAAGAAGCCATTACTCCAAAAGAAACACACAAAAGCCAGATACATGTTTGCAAATGCACACAGGTACAAAGACCTACATTTTTGGAGACATGTCCTGTGGTCTGATGAAACTAAAATTGAACTGTTTAGCCATAATGACCATCGTTACGTTTGGAGGAAAAAGGTAGAAGCTTGGAAGTGTAAGAACACCATCCCAACTGTGAAACATGGGGGTGACCGCATCATGTTGTGGGGTTGTTTTGCTGCAGGAAGGACTGCTGGTGCACTTCACAAAATAAATTTCATCATGAGGATAGAAGATTATGTGGCAATACTGAAGCAACATCTCAAGACATCAGCCACGAAGTTAAAGCTTGGGAGGAAATGGGTCTCCCAAATGGACAATGACCCGAAGCATACTGCCAAACTGCTTACAAAGTGACTTAAAGAGAACCTGTCACATAGTTTATGCCCCCCTGGCTGAAGACAGCACAATCTAGTGTCAGACCTGCTGTTTCCAGTGCTGTGTCCCTTATTCTGTAAGATGCTTTAGTTTTCGTGTATTTAATGCTCAAATCTGCAGTTTTCAGCCAGAAGAGTCATTCAAAGAGTCCTTCAGAGTGTCAGTTTTTTCAAACCCAGCCAATCGGAGACTAGCCCCGCCCACCTCAACTGACAAACCTATTACTTTGAATTGGTAGAAACAGGTAATTAACTGTCAGTGGACGGAGCTAGCCTTTGGTGGGTGGAGCTAACACCTGCTCATGAATAAGATTTGAGGGGTAAATGCTCTAAAACTGCTGCATCTTACAGAATAAGGGACACATCGCTGGGAACAGCAGGTCTGTCCCCAGCTTGTGCTGTCCTCAGCAAGAGGGGCATAACCTATGTGACAGGTTCCCTTTAAGGATAATCAAGTAAATGTTTTGCAGTGGCCATCACAAAGCCCTGATCTCAATCCTATTGAAAATTTATGGGTAAAGCTGAAAAGGCATGTGCGAACAAGGCGACCTACAAAAATGGCTCAGTTACACCAGTTCTGTCAGGAGGAATGGGACAAAATTCCTACCAACTATTGTGAGCAGCTTGGGGAAGGATATCCAAAACATTTGACCCAAGTCATACAGTTTAAGGGCAATGCTAACAATCACTAATGAAATGTATGTAAACTTTTGACTGTGCAGAAAGTAATAAAAACGCCTAATTTACCTAACACAGGTGAGGTTTATTCTGATTTCATGCCAGATAATGAGAAAAAACATATACATATATATAAACACAAATCGCTGGAAGAAACAGTTGTTACAGGAACAAGGCAACTCCTCGGTCAGCCAATATGCCATCCAGTTCCATTCCTTGGCTTCTGAACTACGCTGGAACAATGAGGCCTTAGTAGAAACCTTCTGGGTGGGTCTTGCAGATAGTGAGAAAAATATGCATATGTGTCCTTTTATATAGTGTATATATACAGTTGAAACCAGACGTTTACATAAACTATATAAAAGGACACATATGCAGGTTTTTCTCACTATCTGAGATGAAATTTTATATATATATTTAAATTATAATTATATATATATATATATATTAAATAAATATATATAATTTTATATATATATATATATAGAAAAAATTGCGGTACTCACGGTAGCAGCTTCAGGGTAACAAAAGTGAATTTATTCCCTAATAAAAAAAAGTATTTTTACTATGTGGAAATAAATTCACTTTTGTTACCTTGAAGCTGCTACCGTGAGTGCCGCAATTTTTTCCTTATATTATTTGGTTGAGCTCCTTGCCCGGGGGTTCTATTTTTTGCTGGCACCCCGCTCTAAAGATTTGTTTTTATTAAGGAAGTGCTGATGGTTCTCTGTGGACTATATATATATATATATATATATATATATATATATATATATATATATATATATATATATATATATATGGATAAATGTCCCAGAGAATGCAATTAAAGCACTCCTCAGACTTGAACGCTGCCACCAACAGTTTATGTTCTTCCAGCGATGGTTGCAGGGTGTTTATTCTCAGAGGTTTCTCGTCTGACACTTCAGTGCCTATCCAAAGCAAATACCATAACTTATCACGGAAGGAAACCCATTTGCACATCAGCAGAGGTCCAATTCCGATGCTACCTTGAATGTAAGCCTCTTCTGCTGATAGAACTACATTAGCAGAGGTGCACAGATCATCCGTCTGCTTCAGTTTGCTGAACTGCTGCATTAGACATGTCTGGTAGCCCTCTGGTCCATTTTGGCAGTAAGCTTCTCTAATTTAGCAAGTTGGTCAACTTTTGCACACCTTAGTACGTGGCATTCACGTTTTACATCAATAGCACATGGCACTCCTTGTTACTTAGTCACCATGGTGCCATTTGTCCATTTACGATACACAGCATATGTATACATACTTTCTTCACAGCAGCGCACAAACAATTCACACCCTTTGCCCAAAAGTCAATTATTATCCCTTTTCAGCTCTGATGATTCGCGTCTTTTATCCATGATAGCAATGAGGGATAGTGCAGACAGCCTTTTTACACCGCTGATATACCCCCAAACCAGCTCATAACATGTGATATCCTTCAAGAGCTACACACTGTCAATGCTGAAAGTACGAAGAGGTCATAATAATGTGTTTGATTGTGTATATAGATAGATCATATAGGTGTATTTGCAGGGTGTACTTCGGAGAGTATTTGTGCCGAGCTACGCCCGGAAATACACTTAAAACATTGTACACGTATAAAAACGTCATCGTCGTTCAGATTTTACGGTTGGTTTTTTTTGGCGCGTACTCTATGCCTGTCACCTGAGAAATAGAAAAGTATATGAGGCAGAACACTACCTCGGCCCATTGTGCGTTGAAAGTATATGCTTGCAGGCGCATTTTTTCAACGCATTCCTCAGACTGTTCTTTGCCATGAAGGGCCATTTTGAACTTCCAGAGACCGTTATGAGAAAGTGTGAGAGCAAGAACACTAAATTTAACACACCTGCCCCAATTCACCCCGAGACCTTGAATCAAAAAGTTATATGACCCCGGAAAGGGGAAAAATGGCAAATTGGGCACAATTTGTCCTTTTTCACTAAGGGGGTGTACTCATTTTTGTTTCCAGCGATTTAGACATTGATGGCTGTGGGTTGAGTTATTTTGATGGCACACCAAATTTACACTGTAACACAAGCTGGTAATGCAGCTATGCTTCTGTCAGCCAATACAAGAGCTTTTTGTAATAACAACATGCTCACTTTAGGCGATGGATCAATGTGAAGCTATCCCAAATCAGCAGTCCTGGACATAGTGACTAAAAATGGGAGGCTAAATTGCCAACTCCCACTGTGGATGGTGTGGGACAATTTAGCACACACTATGAGCCCCGCCCGGGGGTCCTGACAATTTCCCGGGAGGACTCCCCTTTTTCCAGAAGTCTGACAAGTCTGCCCCAGCTCAATACAGTCTAGTACTATTATGTGGGTTCTCTGTCTATAACTTTTTTCTACTTATACTTCTGTTCCAGTTTCTTATCATTAGGTGTATGTAAATTTGATATAAAGCTTCAGAGTGGCTAAAAGTGCAACTCATTTATAAAAGTAGAAAAATGTGGGCATTTTTCTGACCACGTGCGAAATTATGAACAAGGTGGGTGCCCTGCTAATGAATCTGGCACATACCACAGTAGAAGAGTTACTGCCCATACAGTGTGCCAGCATTGCTACATCTAATCCATTGTATTTAGACTAGAAACAGCTGTTAGCTATTACAAATGTTAAATCTTTTATGGTTTGTGGTGTCTGTGTTTTATTCCACGTATGAGTGTATGTTTGTATTGGAGTAAGAATTTGGCATCACTTTTGTGCCCTATAATTGTTCTTTGAAGTAAATTTCAGTTTCGTGATCAGATTCTGTAACAACACACCAGCTGCTTTAATAATGTTCTTACATCTGTGCTTAATGTTTCTCATCAATGCTCGAGCCGTACTCACTGACAGACTCAATAATGAACAATCAGGCTGGATACGTGCAGTAAATACGTTGCACATGTGAGGCGCTCATGTCACTGTCAATAGATTCACCTTGTTTTCTGATATTAGGGAATCAGTAGAATCTGCACAAACAATGTCAGTTTGCCATCAAGCCACACGTCCTCACAGCTTCCCTTTTTAACTTTAGTAGCCAAAATTTAAATTTTTTGTTTTTGGCTCAAAATCTGCCTCTGAAATGTCCTGAGCGGCAATTCTGTTATTGGCAAATAACAAGAAAAAGGGATTTGCATGGAAAGCCTGCCGTTTAGTTTCCCTCCATGTTATCTGGATTGGTGTGAAGTAAATAAACATTAGGCAAATGAGGCTAAAAGGATCACAGAATTTGAATGTAGACAGGCTAACGAGTAACATTCAGAAGTATTCAAACATGGAGGGAGAGGCATGGACCGCACATCCTCACACTATACATTGATCTTATGCGTCTCAGCAAAACTTTACATTCAGAAGTATATGGGATATGGAAGTTGTACTGTCTATGTAAAGAAATCGGCTAGAAGCCAGGGTGTGACATAAGAGGAGTCTTAACACCACTGACTTCCATTGCCCCCTTGCAACTTTGCATGTAACGTGTAACTCAATGTTGTTCTGGGTGGCATAGGACCCACCAGTGGAGTTGATTCTTGGAGGCCACACGAATAATTGATTGTGGGGGTCCACCAGTGGAGTTGGTTATCGGGGTCCACCAATGGAGTTGATTGTGAGAGTCCACCAGTGGAGTTGATTTGGGGGTCCACCAGTGGAGTTGATTCTGAGGGTCCACCAGTGGAGTTGATTTGGGGGTCCACCAGTGGAGTTGATTCTGAGGGTCCACCAGTGGAATTGATTTGGGGGTCCACCAGTGGAGTTGATTCTGAGGGTCCACCAGTTTAGTTGATCTGGGGTTCCACCAGTGGAGTGGATTTGGGGGTCCACCAGTGGAGTTGGTTCTGGGGGCCCACAAGTGGAGTTGGTTCTGGGGGCCTACCCTACAACTATTGTACATGGCTGCTCATACTGCACATGACTCTTGCTCTTTGCCTCTTGTTTTTTTTTTTTCTTCTTTTTCCCTGCCTCTCCCAAGGATACACATGCACTAGAAAAGCAGCTCCAGGTCTTGAGATGTTCAGGGTCCCAAAAGGGTTTTCCCTTGCTCTCCTATGCGCCAGTCTGAGTCTTTTGTAACATTAGGCATAACAGCAGATCCAGAGGATAAATTGGCCCACTCAGGTGTAAAAATATTGTAGCTTTTACAGAATGTTATTGGCATTTTACTATTCGGACTGGCACACAGGTCAGCAGGAGGAACCCTTGTGGCCCCTGGGCATAACAGGCTCTTGGGTAGGTCAGGTTTTGGGCCGTGTTCCAGGGACAATGATAGAAAGCAACAGTTGTGCTCAGTCTTGTACAGTAGCTGTAGGATGGGCCCCAAGAGTTAACTACACTGTTATGCCACAAAAATCAACTTCATTGGTGGGTGCAAAACACCCCAGTCCAACACTGTCTACCACTATTGTGTGGGTTCTCTCTCCATACCTTATTGTTAATTATGCTTCTGTTTCGGTTTTCTATCATTAGGTAGTGGAGGCCAATCTAATTTTCATATGGGCTCTATGAATTGTGATTACACCATTGCCTACAACAGCTTGGCTCAAATGGATTCCCAACAGTCATGAGATGCTGATTTCTGATTATATCTGATTTCTGACAGAAAAATATTCAGCAGATATTTGAGAAATAACTCCCCGCCCCAATTCTGCTGTGTGATTCACTTTCATTGATGTAGATATCACAGCTCTTTGGATGCAGATTAGGACTAATCCACATTTGATTCCTAATGCGTTTTCAAAAAGTAAACACATTAAGTGAAATGTTACTTTTTTCCATGATGCATATTTGAAATCCATGTTGAAGTTCACTAAACTGCTGTGTGTATTGTTACTGAAAACAATTGGACATGTAATTCACATGGTTTTCATGTGTATTTCAAAACTGAATATGCATGAAACCTCAGCCAAAAAGAAATTAGGAATATGAATATAAATTTATTTAGTATTACAGATACATCTGTTATCAGAAAATTCATCATTTTTAAAGTATTTTTTTTTTTTTTTTAATTAAAAATAATGCAGCACATTTACTATGACAACTGTGTTAGAGTTCTGGCACAATTTGCAGTGAAATACTGTCAATCATGCTTTACACCACATTTATTATGGCATCACATCTGACTCACTAAGCTTGCAACATGACTGGGAAAAGCCATTCAATAGATTCATCTGCAGCTGTTTTGTAGTGATTGCCTAATGAGGAACATTACCCCTTCTATTACTCTTCTTTGCGCTGATAAGGGACAAACACCCCAAAACAGCTGTCTGCAGATGAATTTCTGGTATGAAATATGTAAGGTTCAGTGAGTTGGGCATGACTTGAGAAAGTAATAAAAATGCCTTAAAAAATTATTTCTTTCTCATTATTCAGGCATTTGGCAAATATAAATAATTTTGTTAATCCTAATTGACCTAAAACGGGTAAGGTTTATTCTGACATCATGTCAGATAGTGAGAAAAACATGCATATGTATCTTCTTTTATAGTGTATGTAAACTTCTGGATTCAAGAGTGTGTGTATGTATATAAAATATAAAAATATATATATATATATATATATATATATAATATATATATATAATAATAATATATATATATATAATAAATATATATATGTATATATTATAAAGATATATATTATATAAAATATATATATATATATTTAATTAAATATATATATATAACATAATATATACATATATATATACATATATATATTTATATAAAACATAATATTATATATACATAACATATATATATAATATATATATATATACATATATATATATACATATATATATATATTAATTATATTTATTATATATATATATATATATATATAATATATATATATATATCAAAGTTAACAAAGATGCAAAGTAAAACAGAAAAATACTTTACACAAAGATGAGGCTCAGCATGGCCATGGTTTTTAGGGGAGGAGACTACACTCCATCACTTCCTGGAGACTATGTCCCTCTCTATGGACTTCTGTTTATTTCATGTGCAGCCATTTAGAGATGACTTTGGAGTTAAACAGTTGCTTATTTCTTATTGGATATTTCTTATAGAATAGTTTACAAATAACCTTTCAGACCTCATTGATGAGATGTTCTGTATGTACATTGATATCGATATAAGATTACAATGCAATTAAAAGTGGATGTTCACTGTTCTGCATAGATGTGTAATGACGCTGGTTGGTGAACCGGACCTACATCGAAATGAAGCCAAGTAGCAGTTGCATGCATGTAATTTATGAAGCGTGTATCAAAAATATATGTAGGGACTTACCATTAGCTTGCAGACTGCAAGACTGTTGATGACATGGGCACGGATGGAGATGAAATTATTAACTACTTAAATCTAGAATCAAGATATAGAAATACCTGACCCTGACAACTAGCTATCCCTAAATCTGTCTCTTAACCCCTTCACGACCCTGGGCGTATGAGTATGTCCCAGGTCCGCTCAGGGGCTTTGCAGGGGGATCGCTCCGCGACCCCCCCGCACAGCCGGCGGGTGTTAGCGGCAAATCACCGCAAACACCTGGCAGTAACAGCGCCGGCGGGTGGCTCCGCCCGCTGGCGCTGTTTTACCCATCAGACACCGTGGCAAAGATGGCCGCGGCATCTGAATGAACGCCGATCGGTGCCGTGCACCAATCGGTACGGTCATCGGCACCGGCGCAGCTATGCTGCGCCGATCTGACGACCGGGCATGGTGGTGGGGAGCCTTGTGAAGGCTCCCGTCAACTTACGCTGGCCGGTTTGCCCCACTTCCGTCCGCAGACAGGAAGTGGGGAAAACCGCCATCTTTGTACAACCCTAATGCATTGCCTATGCAATGCATTAGGTAGTATAAACAATCGCGCCCCCTAGTGGTCAAGCACCATAGGGGGACTAAATGTTACAGTAAAAAAAAAAATAAAATAAAGTTTTAAAGTACAAAAAAAAAAGTATTAAAGTTCCAATCACCCCCCTTTCCCCATTTTACAAATAAAATCATTAAAATAATAAAAAAGTTACACATATTTGGTATCGCCGCGTCCGAAAAAGTCTGATCTATAAAAATATAACATCATTTATCCCGTACTCTGCACACCGTAGAAGAAAACAAATTCCAAACGCCAAAATTGCGTTTTTTCGTCATTTTACGTTACTCAAAAAATGGAATAAAAATGATCAAAAAGTTGCATGCATTCCAAACTACTAGCGATAAAAAGTACTCTTCAGCCCACAAAAAATGCACCCTCACTGACGTCCGTAGGTGTTAGTACAAAAAAGTTATTGGTCGCACAAACTGGCGCCGCGGCGCAAATGTCAAAAATAGAAAATGTTTGGAATTTTTTACGGTACCAAAACATAACGGAAATCCTACATGTTTGATATTGCCGGATGCGTAACAACCTGTAGAATACGGATAACACCTTATATTTACCGAAGATTGAACGCCGTAAAAGCAAATCACCCAGACACATGGCGAAAATACATGTTTTTTCACAATTTGTCCCACTTGGAATTTTTTTCCGGTTTCCCAGTATATTCTATAGTATAGTGAATAACACCATTAGAAAGTACATCTTGTCTTGCAAAATAAAAGCCTTCATGTGTCTATGTGGGTGGAAAAATAAAAAAGTTATGGCTTTCAGAAGGTGACGAGGGAAAAACGAACGTGTCAAAAAAAAAAAAAACCCGGGTCCTGAAGGGGGTAAACCTGTTTCTGATGCCGACCCCAACACCAGACCCCCTTAGCCCTAATTTTTTCCTGAATGTTTCTCTAGCAATGTCTCACAGCTGTGCTGACCCTAATTAAATAGCAGAGAACTCAGGAACAGATCACACTGGAAAACTAACAGGGAAAAACTAAAACAACAAGAGAACTAAGGACAAACATGGCTCTGGCTAACTGGATACAGAAAACCAAAACAGGACACAACTGGATTAAATACATACGATATTAGAAACAGAATGCAAGAAGATAATAACATCACTCTTAGTTTAACAGAATATTCTGCAGCAGCCGCCAAGTGAAACTCAGCTTTATAAGAGTGCTTTCACACGCAGATGCGTTTTTGGTGCATTTTTGGATGTGTTTTTTGTGCAGCAGTGTACAGCATTAATTGCTGTGCCTTTCTGCATAGCACCAAAAAACGCACTGTATGAAAGCAGCCTAAAGGGCTAGCAATCAATCATTCCCACTAATAAAGTTCACATGTGCCACATGGTTGCCTGGTCAGTTTTAAGGGTGCTTTCACAAAGCATGTTTTTTGGTGATTTTTGATGCGTTTTTTGGATGCGTTTTTTGTGCAGGAATCTACAGCATTGATTGCTGTGCCTTTCTGCACAAAAAACGCATCCGAAAAACGCATCAAAAACACATGTGCACCCTTAAAGTGCTTTCACACAGCGTAGTTTTGGTGCAGTTTTAACTGTGCTCCAATTAAACTGCCTTCATCACCAGCAAGCTTATTCAGTTGTCTAAATTGTTCAGAACGGTGTTTCAAGTACGTAATAACTGTGTTTTAAGTCCTGTGGATTACTCACCTTCCAAACAGTTTAGATAAGTGAAAGAAGCTTGTTGGTAATAAAGGTAGATAATTGGAGCGCAGTTAAAACTGCACAAAAACTGCGCTGTGTGAAAGCACTGTTAGGGTATGTTCACACGGCTCATTTTGGAGCGTATTTCGCGACTTATTGCGCTTAATATGCGGGGAAATGCACCCCATAATTACAGTAATAGAGAATCTATAGAGAACTATGGATTACGTCTCATCCCCCCGCGCGTAATGTGGCGCAGTAATGCATGTCTATGGGGCCGGCGGGCTGCCTGATCACCGTGAGCTCCCAAAACACACGATGTATTGCGACGTGTACTGTGCGTGCCACAATACATCGTGTGAACATACCTTTAGGACATGTCCCGACGGCACGGGTTTTCGGACGGTTTTTCAGCCGGTTTGCGGTTTTCCAGCCCGCTAAAAAAAACCGGCCGAAAAACTGCACAATGGGTTCTATGGAAAAAGTGCACGTCCTCCTGCACGGGTTTTCCCGGGGGTTTTTCCGCCCCCGGCCCCGGCCTGAAAAACATTAAACATGCCATTCTTGTCGGACGGAAACTGGCATGTAAATGGGAGGGGGAGGGCTTTTTCCGTCAGCGGAAAAAAAAAGCTGTCCCCCCCGGCAGTGGGGGGGCCCAAAACAGGTAAATCCCGGCCGGCAAACGGCCCGGTATTTGCCTGTGCAGTGAGGAGCAACCCTTGGGGCGTGTTCCCCGGCTATTCAAGCTTTAATTTGAGGACGGATTTCCCCCGATTTAAAAGGCTTGAATAAGGGGCGGGACGGGGGGGGCGGGGGGCGGGGGGGGGAGCTGCCTCCGGCCCCATAGACTTCTTTGTCTACGGCGCTACGGCCGTAAAATAATGTGCATGTAAATTTTCCCCCCCGGGGCGGTTCCCCGGCGGGAGGAGCGAGGGAAATCCATAGTTCTCTATGAGAATGTGGATTACCGTAGTTACTGGGACGGTTGGAGCCGTATGCAGCGCAAATACGGGCGTAGTACGGCTCCCAAACAGTCCCAAAATAAGCCGTGTGAACGAGGCCTTAGAGTTGTTTCAGACAGTTAGTTAGTAACTGCCTCATGTGGTCTAGAAAGCAGGAGAAGGCAAAATAGCAGGAGGATTCCTACAATTCGTAACAAGATGGGTTTTGGGGTTTTAATCATTTTCTGGTAGGTCTAAGAAATCCTTGTCAAATTTTCTCAAGAAAAGGGTTTTAAGGCAAACCTTTGTTTTTTTGAGCCAGCTCTCCAAAAAAACCCATATATTGGATAATTATTTTAAATTTTTGGCTTCTTTGTTGTAGTTTTATTTTAGAGTACAAAATGTCCCATTTCTTTATAGAAAGATGTAAGTGTAGGGCTTGGGGGCCTAGCTGATAAATCAAGCCTTTTCTAGCATCCACAGAGGGTATAAATTTATTTTATGCTTTTTACTGAAGTAAGATTATTAAAATTGCTTTTACTTTACATTCAATCACCAAAAAGTAATAATTCAGCCTTACTAATTTATAAAAGCAACCTTTCTCTTATTTCCACTTCATACCCCCCCCCCCCCCCCCCCCGACAAAATTAGTGCCCCCGCCATTTTAATTTGTGTGGACTATTTTTGGTGGGGGGTGGGTTTGCTCCGAGCGATCATTCATATGTCTACGCTGTCTGGTTTTTTTTTATATACTTGTCTTTACCATTGTTCCCATAAAAGCGTTTTTTTTGCTGGAGGTTTTTACAGAATGATAATGCACCTGAAACTTAGTTTTTCCGATTTTACGGGCTCAGCAGTTTTTCTATTCCTTTAATAAACAGCTTTTACAATTGCTTTGATTTTAAAAACCACCCTTTATTTTTGACAATTTTCCCAGTATGAAATTTTTTATTTTGGCCCTGTTGCAGTTCTATAAAACCCCAATGTTACCTAAAAGGGCAAATCTATTTCCATGCAAATCAACTTTATGGTTTATAGAAGTAATTCCAATAAAAAAGTAGATATTCATAAATACAATTTTGTTTTAATATAACCAGTGCCAACATCAAACATATCCTACCCTAAGGGGGTGTCCATTTCTTTGTAAAATACAGTAAAAGTATACCATTTTTGTAGCTGTCCTTTCAGTGGTGGTAAAGATGATACATATATCAAAATGTGTTCACACATACTAAGAATACAGAAGATGTTGGAAAACATCTCATTTTGCTGCGAGACTCTAGAACATTGTTGGATACAGCTCAGAACAGTATCAGACTGTGATGCCTGGAGCCCACCAGAAGAGTTGATTCTTGGGGCCCATCAGTGGAGATGATTCTTGAGGAACCCCAGGGGATGATTTTTGGGGCACACCAGGGGGAGTTAATTCTTGGCAACCATCATGGAATGATTTTTGGGGCCCATCAGTGAGATGATCTTGAGGCACACCAGGAGTTAATTTTTGGGAACCCATCATGGAGTTAATTTTTTTGGAACCATATGGAGATGATCTTGGGGCGCCCAGGGGTTTAAAATTTTTGGGGTAATTGGGGGGGTTTGATTCTTGGGGCCCCCCGGTGGAGTTAATTCTTGGGGCCCATAGGGGGAATGATTCTCGGGCCATCTAAAAAAGCTATTCTACATGACTGCACATGATTCTTGAACACTGTTTCTTGCCTTCTGCCAGTCTATCTTGGTTTTTTCCCTGAAAAGCAGCCGTAGGCCTCTATCCCCGGGGGTCCACAGAAAGTTTCCCCTGCTCTCCTGTGGGCCCGGGTTGGAAACCCTATTGGCCTTATAACCCCAAGATCTCTAGACCGGAGTATAAATTATCCTTGCTGATAAAAAAATTATGGATCTAAACTTGACTAGATTATAGAAACTGCATATTATTTATATGGCAATAGTGTAAAATACACCCAAAAAAGGTACATTTCTGCATTTGACTTTCTGATTCTTAATGTGTCTAAGGGGAAAAAAAAAACACCATCAAATCAAAGGACAAGATTGAAATGCAAAGCGAATTAAGAAGTTGGGTCAACAGAGCATCATCTCTGGTTATAGATAATATACATAACACATATACAGAAAGTTTTAAGTATGGTGAAAATCAAGTTCAAGGGTTTTGCTGTTCCCACCTGTAAACTAAAATTTAAAAAAAATTTTAAAAAAATTTTTTTAATAAATAACATACCACGTTGAAACCAAAATTTTAATACACTATTAAACGACACATGATGTTTTTCTCACTATCTGACATACATCGGGTAAATTGACCCATTTTAGTAAATTAGGTTTACCACTAAGAGGGGCAAAATTGATTCTAACGAAGGGGAATTCTTTTTAATTTCGGGAAAACTTTGATTCTGACGAAGTCGAATTTTTGGGGTATTCGGTGAACAAGTGTGTTTTTGATTGATAAAAGGGCTGCGACACTTGGCGTTCTGGGCAAAAAAACTCTGGGAGGAAGAAGGGCAAGCCTACATGACATTGCAGAGATGAAGCCATCAAGACCGGCGGGATTCTGGAGTCACCGCACTATATAAGCCGGGCGCGACGCGGGGAGCTCACACTCCTCTCACGTACTGATTAGGGAAGGTGCTGCTGGGCTGCTTATGATAGCTCTTACAAAAGAATGATTTTTAACAGGTTTTTTGGGGGGGTGTAAAAGTTTGTTCGAGATGCTTCTTTAACGTTCTTTTTGTTTTTGGGGGGTATTGGATCTGAATCCATGTGGTCCAGTGCAGCTGCAAAAAATTTTTAAATGCTTTTGCTCCAGCAATTGAATATCCAAAGGGGTATCTAAGCCTTTCCCCCTGTTGTATTCATTTAAAGAAAAGCGTTTTAAAATACAAATCCATTTTCTTTTTTTGGTCCCCAATTCTTTTGCGCAATTTACATCCGGGGGTTTAAATTAAGCGTTGTTTGTGCGTGGTGATAAAAAGAAACCCGTTTTTTTCACCCCCAAAAAAGACATTTTTCTTGCTTTAATTCACAAGGAAGGTTAATTACAATTTTTCCTCTTTTTGGAGCGTAAAAAAACGCCATTGTAAACGCTAAAAAGCTGGATTTGGGGTTGTAAATTTTTGGCGAAATTTACTCCAGGGGTTATGTTCTGCTGCTGTGGTGACAAAAAAAAACTTATTTCCCCCGCCAAAAAATAATTTTTTTCCTGTAGCTTAATTTCCAAGCGAAGGTTAATTTACAATTTTTTCCTCTTTTTTGTAGGTAAAAACACCCCATTGTAAAACGCTACAAATGGTAGTTTGTGGTTGCCCAATTCTTTGGCCCTTTTAACCCGGGGGTTAATTTAAGCGTTTTTCGCTGCTGGGTGACTAAAAAAAAAAAAACGTTTAAAATTTCACCCACCGCCAAAAAAGAAAAATTTTTTCCTTAGCAAAATTTTTCCCACAAGGAGGAAAAATTTAAAAGGGGTTTTCCTTTTTTTTGTGTAGCGTAAAAAAACACCCCTTGTAACACCTACAAAATTAGTTTGGGGTTGCTCAATTCTTTTGGGCGAAATTTCATCCGGGGGTTAAATTTAACGTTGTTCTCTGCTGTGGTGAAAAAAAAACGTTTATTTCACTCCCAAAAAAAAAGAATTTTTCCTGTACAAAATTTTTCAAAGAAAAAGGTTAATTACAATTTTTCCCCTTTTTTATGTAGGTAAAAAACACCCCTTTGAACACACACAAACGCAGTTTGGGGGGTTGCCAATTTTGGCGAATTTTACCCCGGGGGTTTAAATTTAAAGCTTTTTTGCTTTTGTGGTGACTAAAATAAACAGTCTTTTTCACCGCCAAAAAATACTTTTTTTCCTGACATAATTAAAAGCAATTTTAATAAAAAGTTTCCCTTTTTGTTGCAAAAAAACACGCATTGTTACACGCTAAAAAACGGGTGTTTGGGGTTGCTCAATTTTTTGGGCGCTTTTAAATTTCCGGGGGTTAACTAATTTTTTTCTGCAGTTTCTCAGAAAAGAAACTTTCTTTTTTCACCCCAAGAAAAAAATTCTGTGATAATTCATAACCAAAGTTAAATTAACCCTGTTTGTTTTAAATGACACATTTTAAAGTAATTTTCCTGCCATTTGTGGGGGGGCGCAATTTTATCCAAGGTTACCCAAGTTCTTAGTGGGTTTTTTTTGGAGTCAAAAAAGGGGTGTGTATTTATAATACAGAATCTTCAAAAACGTGTCTGTTCTTTTTAGAACAAACAGTATTCAGACAGAAGGGGGCGGGTCTTCACCTGCGAGGGGCAGCGCACAAACTTTCCGGCCCCCAGGTCGCAGCACAGAAAGGGGGACGTCGCAGCGGGGTCCTGGGGAGGCCACAATGCCGCTTCATTAGCCCGTGTGCGACTAGCAACCCAAAGGGGTTTTTGATTGGTTTACTAGGGCACCACTTCCCCCAAGACATTGACAACCCCAGCCAAGATTTGGGGGAACTCAGACCAACCCTTGTTGTGGCCGGAGCGGGGCACGGCCCTCACCGTCCCCAACCGCCTCTGTCTATCCGTTCCCTCCCAGAGATCACTATTGGGCTAGGCTCAGCGCCCCTATTAGCGAGGAAACAATTTGAGGAAAAGGGATCACCTACTTGGCACGAAAAATGGGCCATATCCCCTGCTTTTTGCAGTAGGCGGGAAAATAAATTGGAAATGGGATGGGAGGTCAGTTGGAGGGGTCAACCTTGCTACCCAAGAGGTGATAGGACAGCAGTGACGTGAAACCAAATAGTATGATGTAGCCGACCGCACTTGGGACCCTCGAGGGAAGGGGTTCATCATTGTCAGGAGAAGAGGGGGGGTAGCTGCGCGCAGGGACGGCGCAGCCAGCAAATGGGGTTTTGGGGGCCGTGAGTCAGCAGGGTAGCAGCGTTGAGGTGGGAGCCAAGGGGGCCCCCGGGGTAAAAAACCCGCCCGGTCCAAAAGTAGCGGCACGGGGTCACGAGGCACGGGGGGCAGTAGTCACTCATGCGGAGTGTTGGCGGTAAAATCAGTATCGCGGGGTGGCATTTTTTTTGCAAGACACAGGGGGAGCCAAAGGGGATATGTAACCTTTGGGCAGAAAGTTTTAAGGTGGCCAGAGATCTTACGTTTTGGGCCCCCAAAAGGGCCTGCGTCAACAAGTAAGTCACCTCCCGTGGCCTGGGGAAACGTGGCTCGATTGGTGGCCACCCGCCGCCCCAGCAACAGCACAAACAGCGCCCCGTGGAACCATGCCATTGCAGCCAGTCAAGGCTCCACCACCTCGCAGAAGGGGGGTTTCTCTTTGACATCATTCCCCGGTCCAGATTTTCCCGCTCCTCATACTCATGGCGCCAGCATCCTTCTAAGGCATTTTAAAGAGAAACAGTATGCGTCCAACCCTCCTAAGGGCAGGAGCGACCGTGCTCCTGTCCAATTTTTTGGTACTGCGTCCCCCCTTCCCAAAGGTGGGGTCTGCCCGTTCCCAAAAACTAATGGCTTTGCCGAGCCGGATGGGGGGTTTTAAGCTGTAATTTCTTTCCAAAAAGGCAGTACCCATTTATAATATGTAAAAGAAGGGGGGCGTCCCTTTATCTTTCGGTTTGTTCCAAGGGGCACGGGAGCGTGGACGTCTGGATTTGTAACTACGGTCAGGGCCATAATGTCCTTTAAAGCCCCCCTGGGGGAATGTGCTTCCGGCCCAACACAACAATTAAACTTGGACAGGAGCGGCCTTTCTCCCCCACGTTTTCAAACTGCGGCTCCTGCACCAATGTCCCCCTACTCCACCCCACCCCCCCCCATCCACCCCACAAGTTTGCTCCCTCATACCCCATGGGGTAGGGCACAGCTGTCACGCAGTTCTTCACCTGGCTTGCCTCGGCGAACGAAGTCACACAGGGGGGGATGCTCCGGTCTGCAGCAAAAAATCGATGTGTGGCTTTCTCCCGCCAAATGCAAATCGGAACCATGGTGACGGGCAATGGGGGGAACTAGTGTCCGCACTGCACCGAGGAGGATGGCCATGCCCCTGTATGAGCATGGTTCAACTGGTTTTGGAAAAAGGGTTTTGAAGTCTTCCACCCATCTCAGAAATTTTTGAAAATGGGCCCGGAAGGGCATGCACTTTACCATCCCCCCCAAAGCCAGGAACACCTCCTCGAGTTGCAGGGCAGAAAGGCCTCCCCCAACACACTCGAATGCGATTTTTCCACCCTTGGATTCCGCCGCACATGTTGGACCATGTATGAAAAAGAAAAACCATTAACGTTTTTTGATGAAACCAGGGGACAGGATACCCCTTTTAATTTGGTCACCCGGGGAGCTCTGCGTGACACCGCCGTTTTTTGAGGCCATTTTGGGAGGCCCCCGTTTTTTTTTCATCGCCAGGACTACAGGAAAAATAACGTCAATCCACTGTTCTGTCCTGGGCAGATGGTAAAAAACTTCGGGCAGGGGACGGAGACGTGCAATACTCTCGGGCCAATGAGCCCGGGGGGATTGAAATGGAGGGGGGGAGGGACATTTGGGCAGAGCATTGTTGGTGAAATGAGTGGAATTTTTACCCCTGACAAGAGAGGGGGAGAGGACAGTGGAGGAGGTAGTGGAGATGAGGAAGACGAGGCAGGGACCCGCAAGCACCGTGGCAGTATACAGTGGAGATGGGGCAGGGGGCCCCTTGGAGTCACTTGTGCAGATGGCCCGCAGCATGCTGATTTGCCTGGCTAGTGACAGCCGAATAGTCAGCATCCGGCAAAGGGATGACTTCTGGCTCTCCACCCTATTGGACCCTCGCTACCGGTCCAAAATGGGAGCCTTTTTCCCAGCTATTGAGAGGGAGGACAAACTCAAATACTATAGGGAAATCCTCCATAGCCAGTTGGCCGCTGCCTATGTGCAGCATCGTCCCTCCTCTGACAGGTCTGACCGAGTGGTTCCTCAGCACTCACGTACTACTGCCGCGGCTGCTGGAGAAAGGTGGGGAGTTAGGAGCAGTACCAGCTCCATCAGCAGCAACCTAAGTCTGGAGTCACTGATGAGCAGCTTCCTTCACCCACCTAGTGAGGAGGGTAGTCCCCAGCAGCAGCAGGACCTGGGGCAGTCCCTGACCAACAGGTGGTGGACTACTTGGACAGCACTCTGCCACCCCACTGGACTACTGGGCAGCCAAACTGGATGTGTGGCCGCAACTTGCCGAGTTTGCAGTGGAGAAGCTGTCCTGCCCGGCCAGTAGTGTAGCATCAGAGCGGGTGTTCAGTGCGGCGGGGGCCATCGTTACCCCAAGGAGAACCCGCTTGTCCACGGGAAATGTGGAACGACTGACCTTTGTCAAGATGAATCAGGCGTGGATCGGCCAGGATTTCCACACACCTTAGGCGTTAGACTACATCAGCCATGACGCCTCACCCAAACTGTGAGAAATGAGTCTGGGTTCAAACTACCTGCCTCAGCCATTATTCTGATGCCGCCACCCGCCTGATGCTACACATCTGCTGACAGTTTCTCCATCTGCCACCAACCATCTTTACCAGGGACTGGTATTGCCACCCACCTCCACACTTTGTCATTGTGCCACTGTCTGACCTCATGCTGCTGTGGCTGCCGCCGTCACCTCCACTCTCTGTCATTGTGCCACTCTGTGGCCTACTACTGTTTTGCCACCTCCAGAATGTCATTGTGCCACTGCCTGACCTCATGCTGCTGCTGTCGTGGCCTCCACACTGTGTCATTGTGCCACTCTGTGGCCTACTCCAGTTTTTGCCACCTCAGAATGTCATTGTGCCACTGTCTGACCTCATGCTGCTGCTGTGGCTGCTGCCGTGACCTACACACTCTGTCATTGTGCCACTGTCTGACCTCATGCTGCTGCTGTGGCTGCTGTCGTGACCTCCACACTGTGTCATTGTGCCACTCTGTGGCCTACTACTATTTTGCCACCTCCAGAATGTCATTGTGCCACTGTCTGACCTCATGCTGCTGCTGTTGTGCCCTCCACACTGTGTCATTGTGCCACTCTGTGGCCTACTCCAGTTTTTGCCACCTCCAGAATGTCATTGTGCCACTGTCTGACCTCATGCTGCTGCTGTCGTGACCTCCACACTGTGTCATTGTGCCACTCTGTGGCCTACTACTGTTTTGCCACCTCCAGAATGTCATTGTGCCACTGCCTGACCTCATACTGCTGCTGTGGCTGCTGTCGTGCCCGCCACACTGTGTCATTGTGCCACTCTGTGGCCTATTCCTGTTTTTGCCACCTCCAGAATGTCATTGTGCCACTGCCTGACCTCATGCTGCTGCTATCGTGACCTCCACACTGTCACTGATGTTGCCACCTGAGCTCTCAGCTTGTTTTTTTCCAGCTTTCGCTGCCATGACTTTATCAGGCTACATTCCCGCTTGAGTTTTTTGGTCAGTTTTGCCCTCTTAAGTGCCCAGGGAATTTTATAGTGAAGCGATTCTAAGAGTGACGGCAGTCATCTGCGTGTCATACTAAAACACAACATTGTATGAAGACCAAACCAAGCTCCTACTGCATATTTAATCATGGCACAAAAGTTCTACAGCACCCTGCAGGCTCTGTGCAGCCTGGAAATAGCTGGTTTTTAACGCGATTCGTGCCGAAGTAATTTGGACCGAAACAAATTTTGTCGGAAAATTCGGCTAAGTGACCGAACCGAATTTTTGAGAAATTCTCCCATCTCTAATTACCACAATTATTTATATTTGACAAATGTCAGAATAATAAGAGAGAGATAATTTTTTAGGCATTTGTATTACTTTCTGTAAAGTCAAAAATTTACATACACTAGGATTACTATGCCATTAAACAATTTGGGACAGCCCATATGATGATGTCATGTCTTTGGAAGATTCTGATAAGTTTATTGGCAACATCTGAGTTAATTAGAGACACAGCTAAGCATGTATTTTAATTCACGCCAGAAACACATTGCATCTGTCTGTAACATCATTGGAAAGTCTAAAGAAATCAGCCAAGATATCAGGAAAAGAATTATGGACTTGCACAAGTCTTGATCATCCTTAGGTGCAATTTCCAGATACCTGAAGGTATCAATTATATGCAGATACCTGAAGGTAACAATTATACACAAGTACAAACAAGATGGGAATGTTCAGACATCATACCTCTCAGAAAGGAGACTGGTTCTGTGTCTCAGAGATGAATGTGCTTTGGTTTTACATGTGCATATCAACCTAAGAACAAAAGCAAAAGACCTTGTGAAGATGCTGGCGGAAGCTGGTAAGATTGTATCATTATCCACAGTGACACGAGTACTGTATCAACATGGGCTGAGAGGTCACTCTGTCAAGAAGACGCCATTACTCCAAAAGAAACATCTGAAAGCCAGATTAATGTTTGCAAATGCACACAGCAACAAAGACCTACATTTTTGGAGACATGTCCTGTGGTCTGATGAAACTAAAATTTAACTGTTTGGCCATAATGACCATCGTTATGTTTGGAGGAAAAAGGGAGAAGCTTGGAAGCCTAAGAACACCATCCCAACTGTGAAACATGGGAGTGGCACATGTTGTAGGGTTGTTTTGCTGCAGGAGGGATTGATGCACTTCACAAAATAGATGGCATCATGAGGAAAGAAGATTATGTGGCAATGCTGAAGCAACATCTCAAGACATCAGTCAGGAAGTTAAAGCTTGGGCGGAAATGGGTCTTTCAAATGGACAATGACCTGAAGCATACTGGTTTCAAATTGGCTTAAGGATAACCAAGTCAATGTTTTGGAGTGGCCAAAACATTGCCCTGATCTCAATCCTATTGAAAATTTATGGGCAAAGCTGAAAAGGCAGGTGCGAGCAAACCTACAAACATGGCTTGGTTACACCAGTTCTGTCAGGAGGAATGGGCCAAAATTCCTACAATCTATTGTGAGAAGCTTGAGGAAGTATATCCAAAATGTTTAACTCCAGTCATACAGATAAGGGCAATGCTACCAAATACTAATGAAATGTATGTAAAAGTAATAAAAATGCCTTAAATAATTCTCTCTTATATTATTCTGGCATTTGGTAAAACATGTAAGGTTTATTCTGATATCATGTTAGATGGTGAGAAAAACATGCATATGTGTCTTTTAATATACAGTTTTCAAATGTGTGCGTAAATATATATATATATATATATATATATATATATATATATATATATATATATACAAACAGCTGGAAGAAACAGTGGAAGAAACACCTGTTACAGGAAAAAGGCAACTCCTCGGTCAGCCAATATGCCATCCAGTTCCATTCCTTGGATCTGAACTGCGCTGGTGCAATGAGGCCTTAGTAGAAACCTTCTGGCTGGGGCTTGCAGACCAAATTAAAGTTGGATTGGTTGGTTGCGATTTACCAGTCTCTTTGGATGACCTCATGACACTAGGAACCCATATGGATATGCATTTCGCCGAGAGGCAAAATAAGACCAACAAGTGACTCATTATGACTTTATAGAGCTTCTTCTTCTGTTTGCTCCATGTAAAGAACATATTCAAGTTGAGAGGCTTGGACTAATGGGAGAGGAGGGTGCACAAAAACGCAACCAAAACTTGTGTCTATGCCATGGAGGTATGGAATTATCCTGTCCTGCTCCTTTTAGCATTCGACATTGCCAATCTTTTTTGTTTCTGTTATCTGGTACCTCTCTAAAAGTCCCTGCTTTCGTGAATTTTGGTTCTGCAGGGAAATTTCTTCTATCCCTATCTGGTGACTAATTATTGTTTACTTTGTGACCTGTCTATGGAAGCTTAGTCTATTTCCTCAAACAGCGAGGTTTAAACAAGATTTGTTCAGTATTGTACCAAGCCATTAACTTTGCACATTGGGGCCCTTCATCATGAGAAGATATTCTTCTATGAACTACTGAAAGCTGCATGTTCCATTCTCCTGGCCCTTTCTTATCTGTGCACACACTCCCTGGTTATCAACTGCCATACTGGGGCGAACATTGTCATACTTCCTACCTTTCTGCACTGCGCCCACCTCATGAAGTATACACATCTTCCATTAAGCCGATAGCTCCTATCCTTCTTAGGCTTTCTGCATCCTATAAAGACGTTTCAAACGTCTTCTGCTAGAAAAAGCCAAGACCCTACCGCTTCATAGGCCTTTTGACCACTCCTTGTAGTAGAGTATTCCAACTATCTCTGCCTGAGATTGAAACTTTGTTGATTAACATCCAAAAGAATCTTGAAAAGGGATTCATTCACAAGTCTTCTTCTGCAGCTGGTGGAGGGATTTTCTTCTGTGAATAGAAGGATGGTTCCTTATGTCCTTATATTGACTGTAGAGGCTTGAACAAGATAATAATCAAAAAAACGTTATCCCTTGCTGTTGATTTTAGAGCAGTTTGACAGGTTTTGAGTAGCTAAAGATTTTACTAAACTTGATTTCTGTGGGACATACAATTTATCCATATTCATGAGGGTGACAAATGGAAAACTGCCTTTAACACTAGAGACAGGCATTTTAAATATCTCATCATGCCCTTTGCTGTTTGTCAAATACCAGCTGTGTTTCAAAAATTTGTCAATGACACCTTCTGAAACCTACTTTATTTTTGTGTGGTGGTCTATGTTGGCGCCATTTTAGTGCTATCTACAAATCTTGGTATTTCACCTCGGCTTGTTTCTTGTTTCTTTCTGTTTGTCTGCTGTCTGTCTTGACTATTTGCCTGTGATCTGACTATGCTGTCTGTCTGCTCCTTTGCTATCATGTCTACAATTCAGCTGTTACAGTGAGTGACCATGTCAGGGGTAGCAATCTAGGAGTTCCCTGTAGCGAAGTTCAGGTGCCTTAAACAAACGGGTTAAAGGGTTAAAACCTGAAGACTCCTTAGACCTTGCTTCTTGGTATTGCTCTATTTCAAATATATTATTGGCATTGGTTATATGGCTAATATACAGTATTTTTGACTATACCATCTGTGCTCTGAATACGGCTCATATTAAAATTCTGCCTTTTGCATTACTGTAGTTCAGTTCAGTTACAAATTAGTTGTGAAGGACCATCATTGGCTTCTTTATAGAGCCCTTTGAATTTTCATTATATCCCTGCTTCTAATCCTTACTTTCATCAATGCAGTGTTACAAACTGTGGCTGTATAAAAGTAGGAATAAGTCTATATGGGTTTTCCATCTATGTGTTTATCCACTCTTTACCAGAGAGCAGCCATTTTTCTTGCAAATGATATTGGAAAGTTATAGAACTAATTATACAATAGGTAATGAATTATCTCATAACAACATATGGACGGATATCTGTAAAAAAGGCGTTATCTCCACTAGACAACTCCTTCAAGCTTCTTTTAATGACATTGAAACTCATCCAAATGCCCCCAAAACCTATAGGGCCTTCAGAATAAACTGAGGAAGCATTAAGGTAAAACAGAAGCATAGATATACTCTATATAAAGGTAAGAAACATTATCCCTTTCATATACAGTATACATGAAATTTCATGGGCTCCAAAAAAAGACAAACATAAATCTGTCCTAATTTTGTCTGTCTAAATCACTAAATAGAGATCCAACTGAGTCACTGAATCAATGTAATTGCAGAGAATTCCTCTTATCTGACAAATGTTACGCTTTTATAATGGGATGGGATTTTAATGTTATTTTTTTCTTTTGTCTTGGCTTTTTATTATCCTACATTGCTACTGCCTGCTAAAAAATGATCCTGTCTTACTGTAAATCTGTGAAAATCTTCGATCTATACATATTTCATTGTTTCCATTTACAATTTTAGTCAAACGAAAAGTCATTTACAGTCTTTACTCAGATTTGTTTAAAAGAGTCCATTCATCATCACTGAAAATACCACAAAATGTGCTTCTTGTTAACAGCAGTTAGAAAGAGTTTGGACTCAAAATTTGTCACTAATGGGCTTTGTTCATTTATTCAAAGCGAAATCTCTGGTGTACAATACTAGAAGACAAAACCTTAGTTTTAGTGGAGGTAAATAATATAAACTGCTGTATTGTCAAAGTAAATCTTTTCAGCATTATTGATGACTCCTGGAGAGTCATAAGTCATAGCTCATAGCATAGCCCCAGTGTAAATTCGGTAACAGCTCCACCTCCCCATGTGCCATTTATAGTACTGATGTTTTCTTTTGTTTTGGGGTTTTTGGGACCCATCAGGCATCAAGGCTTGGCTGTGACTGCTGTTTCTTCGCTTCCTAAAGCTTTATTGCAAATAGAGGACTTTCCATGGATAGCGCATTTATCCATTGCCATTAGCTTTGGTTGGTTCAAGTCTTATAATGTCCTCCTATACTATGAAGTAAGAGAAAGGGGTTTAGGAAGGTATACAATTACTCTTTTACCCCCAGAATGGATATTTATAGTGAGACAAACTGCTCGTATTTTTGGATTGTTAAGTATGTTGGCCTGGACCACCAACAGGAATGACCTTTACAATTAGATTCAATTTCTTCTGTGTATGCCCCTGGTTCAGGGTACTTTTGATCCCTGTAGTTTTTCCAGAAAACACTTATGACAAGACCTTAAGCATGTGTAGATTCTTACGTGATATGTAATTCACAATTCCTGGCTTCAAGTTAGAACTCTCTACAAGTGATGAGAAAATTGCACCCTGCTGACCAAACTAATGACTATTAGATCAAAAGTTTTCTATTCATTAGAACAAAATGTTTAAATATCTTGCTTGTAGTGCCCACTTTTCAGAGTCAGAGCACAAGTGCTCATACTGAGCAGCTTAGCGAGCCATTGAAAATTTAGTTGAAATACACATCAACTTATCCAAACACTTATGTCAGCTGGCGGCTACTAGGAAAAGATGACTACAGTTCATGTATAATTCTAACCAGCATGCTAGGTTTGTACTTCTAGGAGTTCGCCTTGTGGCTACTGCTGGGCAGCGCAGCATATCCTCTGTAGGGTATGGCTTTTAAATTATATTTGGAGACATGAGGATCCCATAACAAATGTGCTGTTATGCTCAGATATTTCTTTTTGGGCCCCAAGCTCTTCTTATATGCTGAGATTCAAAGGAGATTCATACGAAAACTGAAATTACCCACTGGACATTTTCATTAGTGATCCTACTCCATGATGAAGGCTGGCTGCATAGAGTATAGTTAGCCATGTCCAAAATAGTTTATGTAACAATCTTGTATACACTCAAGCTACACTTGAAGACTTGCCACCCTTGCAAGTCTTGTGTTTGATCTATATTGCTAATATTTTGGTATTAGAAGTTATTTGGGCTTCTGTACAAAGTGGTGAGCTGGGTGAGATCATCCCTAGAATAGAAACCTAATGTTTTTTTCTAAATAAAAAATGTTTACTCTCGTTGGTTAAAAGAGCAACTTAATCATACTTACTTTATATAAACAGCCTTCTTCAGGAAGCAGCTTATTGTGTAGTTTGTTCAGATTTTGTTACCTTACTTTTTACTAATCATGATGAAAATTGTAGGTATAATCCTGCAGTACCTAGTTTACAACTACCTATATTTGGATCATTGTATTGTTGAACTATGGACAACTTCCATACAGAGATTGTATGTAGGATTAGAAGGCTACAGGAGGCATTGCTGACTTTAGCATTCATTATTTTGTTTATCCACAATGACAACTGGGTTCTTAAAGAGCAACTATCATTTTTAGGCAAAGGCAAGACATTTTATAAGACATCTTGCAGCAGAAAAACACCTTTTTCTTTTCTTGTCATCACTCTCACATTACTAATAAAATAGGTACACGAGAGTCCCTATACTAAGATTATTATTATTTCTTTTAAAGTCCCAGTGAGTCCATGGTTCTGTACAATCAAAGGGGGTTACATACATAACATATGTCAAACAAGTACAATGATAACGATTAATGACATACGACTGGCACAAAGAGAGAGAGGACCCTGCCCGCGAGGGCTTACAATCTACACGGTATAGTTGCTGAACACAGAGGTCTATGAAGATAGCTGGCAGAAGGAGCTGCTGATGTTGGACATAAGTAAAGAGATAGAGGCCGGGAGACGCACCCAGAGACATTACTGCAGCTTCTACTACCTTATTCCAGTGCTGGATGCATAGCAACATAGCTCAACACTGTCATAGAACGGCCTCCATGCTGCTGCTGCTGCATCTATTATTCTACAGAGAGATAGGGGAGCAGGATTTTCTCTCCTATATATGGGAGACATCATATCAACTAGTTTCCACCTACTCAGAAAATGAGCTCTGGAAAACTTAAAAGTAGAGATGAGAAAAGTGTTGCTAAATACAGGATGCAAGTCATATAATAACCAGGGACAGTGTTTAATTTGTACACACACGGTTTATTCTGAACATTCACCTGAAAGGATAGGTACACTTTCGCCTCCTGGAATCTCTTCTTTAGCGTGTAACATCATTACCCTATATCTGTTATACTTGTTGCTATATTTTTTACTATTCATCATAGACCATGTTTTCTCCAATTTATACCAGTTTTGCCTACTACATATTTGTTTACAGATGTTGTAATGTATTTGGTGATAAAAGAGTTAGCCCTATTTCCAATATGAATGTGCATCATTACCTGTAGTCTGTTGCACACCATCTTTATCGCAAGTTGTCTCCAGCTGCAACATGATGTGACAACCATGACACCCAGCATCCTGTGTAGTTTTATTTGGCCTTCCTTTTACTTCACACTACCACACATTTTTGTAAGAACTTCCATTGCCATTTCCCATTACATCGTGTCATTATTTGACAGTCGTTTTTGTGCATTTCACTCAAAATTGTTCCCTGATGGTCTTTGATTTCTTTTCTGTTACCATCCATCTATTTCCAATAAATTCTTAAGTCACATTCACCATCGTGCACTTTATTTTCACAGTTTTTTTTTTATCTATACAAGGTTTAACTTGATCACAGCATGATCATGTTTTGACACCATTGCAGTGTTGTACACCTAATATGCAAGCTGGATTGCATAGTGTTGATGACGCTTCTTCTTGCACAGTACAGCCATATTGTCATGATCATGCCTGACAGACCCCCAGCTTCGAGTTCTGGTTGCCGGCCACGGCTGTGGCGACGAAAACCGTGGTTTTTAACATAATACTTTGTATGCTTAGTTACCAGTGTGAACCGAGTCTTTCCTTCCCTGTGTGTTAATTGATTACTGGCCAACGCCCGTGCCAGGAATCCTCCAGCACCCTTTTAGTTAAACTGTGTTCCTCTTTGATTGACAGCTTTGTTTCCCTATCTGGCTTTGTGTTCTTTCCACCTATCACCTCTGCTCTGTGTTCACCAGTTCCATATTTAAGGATTCCCTTACCTGTCCCCTGTGCCTGTTATATTGGGTCTTTCCTATACCTTTTGCTTGCCTGTCTATTGTTGGATTTTCTGGTTACCTGACTCTGCTTGGCTTCTGACTATTCTTATCTTCCTGATTTTGTACTGCATTGTCCGACAGTTACCGACTTGGCTCGTCTTACGTTTTTCTCTCCGTCTCCCGATTTTGTACTGCGCTGCCCGCTTGCTGCCAACCTTGCTTGTCTGACGTTCCCTTATTGTGTTTTGTATTTGTTTGTCTGTGTCCTGTGTTCCCACGTATTCAGTGTAGTTTTCAGTCTTCTGGTTGGGGCCGACCTTTTAAGGAGTTGGGTACCCCCAAAAGGCAGGGACAGGGGTTGGGACCAGCGTCAGGGCCTCACTCTGTCTGTGTCTTCTCGTGTGTCCCTGACTGGTCCCTTACACATATACTCTCAAAGCAATTTGGCAGTTGCAATATATGGCTGAATCAGGCCAAAAGCTAACTGATCTTAGTAAAGGGTGTGGGGCCCAGGTAAACTTCTCACAAACTTTAACTCCAAATAGCACCTGAGGAGTTCCTGCAACAAAAATGGGTCACACAAGGAACGCATGTTGCGATGTCAGTCCAGCAATGATTGATGTCTTGAGGGAAATTCTTCTCCCAGGTTTATTTCACTGTGAGCTTCTTTTTCTACAGCCAAGTGTATGAGGTAGCCTGTCTCTGGGTCACTAATGGACTGGGCCCAGGTTCAACTCCACACGAGTTTCTGGATACAACTACATTGCTAACACCAAACTGGCAACTCTCAATTGGAGCCTAGCATGTATAATTCTGGTTCCTCCCATGCTTCCAGAATCCCTTGCTCCCTCCTCCATGGGCTTGCATCATCATGTCTGATGGTACATTCCTTAACGACGTTAACTTACATAATAATGTAATTAAGAGGCTATTTAGGGGGACTGCTCTGTAGTCCCTATAGGCTTTGGGTGCTTGCTGCTAATTGAGGCTAACACCCACTGCCAACAGCAGGGAACGGATCCAGCTCCATTCCCTGCTATTTAACCCTTTAGAAGATGTGGTGACAATCATGGGGTGCCAATCGTTTAACATGGCGGCTGGAAGTCTTGTCAAGGCTTCCATCGCTGCCATGTTTCCTGTGTTATCACTTCCTGCCCTACGTATGAAGCAGTAAAACTGCCATCTTTGTATATCTTTATTTATAGAATGCAGAAAGATGTGCAAACAATTGCACCACCCTAGGGGTCAAGTACCTTAGGAGATCTCAAGGCTCCAGTGGGAAAAAAAAAATATTAAATGTTCAAATCAACCCCATTTTGCCCAAAAAAAATAATAAAAGAGTTACACATAATTATTATCTTATTATCGCCACGTTCATAAAAGTCCAATCTATTAAAATAGAACATTATTTATCCCATATGCTGAATACCATAGGTCATTTCACATCCGAAAAATTTGATTGCAAAATGGTACCAATTAAAATTACGCTTAAGCACGGAAAAAAGCACCCTCACTCAGATGTATAGGTTGAAGTACAAAAAAGTTATTGGTCGCAGAAAATGGCACTGTGGCACAAATTTCAAAAATCGACAACACATCCTTTAAAACTAGGCGTGAATGCCATAAAAACAAACCCCTGCAACCATGGAGCAATTAAGTTTTATTTTTTCAACTTTCACCACACTTGGAATTTTTTTATATTTCCTGTATATTCTGTAGTACGGTCAATGACACCATTACAAAGTACATCTTGACCCACAAAATAAAAGCCATCATATGTCTATGTAGATGGAAAAATAAAGAGGTCATGGAAGGTGGAGAAATAAAAATGAACGTGTTGATCCTAAAAATGCTCTGTCCTTAAAGGAGCTCTCATTACAAAGATTAGCTTTCAACATGAAGGGACAAGTAATTAAAGACTGTTTCTATATTGGTCAATAGATTTTGCTTAAAAAGAACCTGTCACATAGTTTATGCCCCCCTTACTGAGGGCAGCACAAGCTAGTGACAGACATGCTGTTTCCAGCGCTGTGTACCTTATTCTGTAATATGCTGTAGTTTTAGAGTATTTAGTGCTCAAATCAGCCAGAAAATAGTCATGAAAAGAGTCAGTTTTTTCATACTCCGCCCACCTGAGAATAGCCCCGCCTACCTTAATTGATTAACCTATTACTTTGAATAGGTAGCAACATGTGAATAACTGTCAGGTTAGTGAGGTTAGCCTTGGGTGGGCTGGTTCCCTGACTATAACTCTGTTATCTGAGTAGCCAAGAGAGCTGAGAGCAGGAAGTGATGTCACCCATGGACAAACTGAGCTTGAGAGCAAATTATTTCTAACAAGATTACAGATAAACCATTGTTTTTATTCCTCACAGCACCGGCACCTTGTGCTTAATGAAGGGATAACATCTCCTGCACTTGTTAGTATAACAGCTCAGCTACTTATAGAAAAGCTAGATATGTTAATTACTGCTATAGAATGACCCACAGCTTGAAGAGAGAGTAAGTGTAAAACTGCTAGTGACTCAGTGAAACAGCCTAATGAGAAAACCCCTTTAAGGGGTTAAAGCAACAGTACAATAACACAGCAGAAATAGAATCAAACCATATAATGCAGTATAAATTACATTACAGAAATCATGAAATCATATAAAACAGTACACTATAAGTGTTTCCCCTTGGGTACAAAGTTCGACTGGTACACGAAATTTGCACAAAAAAGACATGTCCCAATAAGACTGTGCCATTTTTTGGGTGTATTTTCCGCCAAAGAAACTCTTGACACTCCCTATATAAATGAACTGTAATACACCAAAACTATGCGCATTATACACCAGGCACGACACATTTGAATGCACCTAAAAAGGAGCATCAAATATGCTAGCAACGATGCCGCATGCACCTAGATTTTGTAATGTGCCTGGATAGGCGCATTCATTTTATTATGCAAGGTAAACCAGACACCAGAATTTTGAAAGGTTTGTACATTCAGCCGCACTTTACACTGATTTAATGCGCCTAAATACTGACATGGTGGATCCTCTTTTCAGACATGTCACCCATAATTTGGATGGTTTACTAGGTTATGTCATTATTTTGAATAAGTTTGATAACAGGGGTCATGGGTGATTTTACTGAATTAGCTTTTGTTTCCATGAAGGATTAACATATGCAAGTCTCATCACCAAGAACAATCTTTCCAAAAAGGATCATATACTGTATATTTTAGCTTCAAGCTTGCATAAAGTCTTTTGCCTACAAAAGACTAATTACTGATTAGTTCTTTCACAATCAATCATTGATAAGCAATATATGGCTAAAATATTACAAGGTTTCTGCCATCTTGTGACAAAATAGAGAACTACATGACATCACATTAGTATCTAACTGCAAGAATCACTTCCATGGAAACAAACTAGTATACTAGTAAACCCAATATGGCTTCATGTATGGTGGGTTGATATCATTCCTTTCTAGATAACTCTTCAAGGAATAATCCTTGCCTTTGAGTTCAGTTTGAAGAGCTCCTGTAAATTTGCGCAGTTTATTCAGCTGCTCTTGGTCTATAACATTCCACTTGCAGATCAATCTGCTTGGTTAACTTAAAATAGTTCCCTTTTAAATGGAATTATTTTAGTGGGTATCCTGATAAGGCTGCTCTCTTTTCATTACACTTTAGTAAATGTCAGAATTCACCAATGTTCTGTCTTGGGGGATGGTTTGTAAATGACAATTCGTTGCAATTTGAGACTTACATAGACCAGACATGTTCCTTTCTACAAGGTCTTTCAAGTTATCAAGCAATTAGATTTTGAATACTTTTTGTATTTCTCTGCTGCAAAGACTATAGATCCCTTCACTTATCAGCATGAAATCATTTTAATCTCTTGCAGTTTTGACATCTTGCAATAGTTTTTGTCAGATTAATTTATGTTTTTTTCTGCTTCTTACAGCCTGTCAATCAGGGATCTCACTATCAAACAGAAATGAATCCTCTGATTCAATCCAACCCTCGGTAAGACATTTTTTAAACTTCTTTCAGTACTATTTTCCATTTTTATTGCTAAAATACAAATTGAATTACCTGAATTTGCCATTAGGTTGATTAACAATATCTTACAGTTTTGGGTACTTTGAATATACAGCTTTGATGCAGCCTTGTGTGGTAGGAGGCTTCTTCCTTCCATATATCTTTATTGTAAGACTATTGAATATAAATTAACATGAAGTACTTAATGAATGCTAGCAAATATACTGATCCTGATAATGGTAAGGGCATATTCACAACTGCAGGGTCCTGTCCAAATTAAGGTGTGGATTCTGCAACTAAATCCTGACTGAACCTTCAGGATTCCATCGGTGAATGAATGAATTCACCTTCACAGACTCAGGAAAAAAAAACTTATGCTTAAAAATAAACATACTGTAGATTTTAAAATCCAGAGCATGTTTAATATTGCTGTGGATTTTACAAGGAAAATTCACTGGTTGCATTGAATTACAATGGATTTCTGCTGTGGATTTTTTGAAAACTACATGGTGAATTTGCCAAATGCAATGCAAATTCTGCATTCCTTGAACCTCTTCCTGAAAATGGATGTACATCCTAACTGCAGTGTTCTTAGTGCAATACGATTATAATGGTATGTCTAGTGGATGCTTTGAAAAATTCTGAGCCTCTGCCATATGTAGTGGGTGCCAGCTGTAACATTTTGGCCATTTAAACCCCCAACAAGTCTGCCATATGGCAGAGTCTACTAGACTCTGTCTAAGAAAAACCTAGGGCCAGAGCCATCTTAACAGCATTATGGGCCCCCGGGCATAACACTGCAGTGGGCCCTGCCCAAATACATGACATGATACTAGGCCATGCCTCTAGCCACTCCCAAGCACACTCATATTATCACACCACTTATGTCTGGACACCGGCAGCCTGCAGCCTACAAGCCTTTGACTCCCTTCTCCACCATGGTTTTTAACTGTTTGCACATCCTAAAAACACACAAACAGTTAAATAAACAAAGCCAACCAAGGGATCCATGGTAGTTTTTTGTAGTCCTGGGATATACATATACTCCTGGGGGCCCCATACTTAGAGGGCCCAATTGCCTAGTGTGCCCAATGGAAAAAATGGCCCTCCTAGGGCCACATGTATAAAAACTGTCTAGGTCTAAAACTCATTTTGTTGCCCATAAATAAATATTAAAAATTACACAAAATTGCCACTGCCACATGCATAGTAACCCATATGGTAAAATGAACTCTTTATTTATCCAGCATAGAAAACAACTTAAAAAACAGGGATAGAATAGCTGCCGCATGTTTATTTTCCTTCTGTAAAACCAGAATACAAGGTCATCTAAAAGTTTTAAGTACACCAAAATGGTCCCAAAAAAAGTCCTCACAAAGCTCTGTCAAAAGAAAATAAAAAAGTCAAAAGGATAATAAAAGTTATTCAGTTCATTAAATGTACACCAAAATGGTGCCATGACCCAAACTAGCTGTGTTCTTAAAGGAGTATTCCCACACAAAAACATGTTTCACCTATCCAAAACACAGATCATAAATGTATGATTTGTGGCCCCACTGATCATTAGCTTGGGGGTTCTTATTCTCTCATTCCTCCACACTACTTGATTGCTTTGAGGAGTCTAAATAGATAAATTGATCCACATGCACAGTGCTGCTTGATTTCTTTCTATGGGGCAATTGAAATGAGAAAGTATAGTGCAGAAGCAGCAATGTGCATGTCCACCCCTCCCTTCATACTCCTCTTTATTGTTTGATCACAGTGAGGAGGAACAAAGGACTCGGGGACCCCTTTTCTAGTGATTGGTGGGGGTCCCAGTAATGCCAGTGATCCTGTGGTGATGCCATTGAAATACGAAAGTTCTTTTTACCAAGACCTTCATCAGCCTGACTTTCAGGGACTAGCAATTTTAAAAGGGTTATTACAACATTATAAAACACATTTCTGTAACTTCAGTGTTAGATCAATTCTATTTAGCTATTTTCAGCTTTGGGGAACTAGATTTAATTTTTAGACATGTTCCTAGAAGGAAAGGTCTGATGACCAAATTACCCATTAGAATATCAGTTCAATGACCCCCAGTCTTTTCCTATCTCATAAATTATTCGTTTGTTCCATAAACTACAAAAAGCCTGACACAGGCAGTGACCCTGATTTATAATAGATCAAAGGAAATCAATTTATTTTTGTGTTTAATATTTAGTTTACCTACAATGTTAAATGTCACATTTTCTTCAAAGGAGGCTTCAAAACACGTCCGTCCTGTCCCGCTTCATTAGGTGAGCCGCCTGGGGGTGGTTGTGGAAACTTAAATATATTAAATTAACTGGATTTTGAATGCAGCACAAGCTTTTCTTAAATGAGAACTGACTGCTAGTTTGTGTCCTTGTCCATGGAAGTAAATACACTTTGTTTATCAGAATTTGTGCCCCAAGAGTCCTTTATGTTCCAATTTCCTTCCTATCAACAGAGTAACTATCACTGTGTGTTCAACAGATTTGCTCATCTCTAGTTTTAACCGATAATAATAGTGATCATTAGTTAATAGCCACCCCTCCCTTCCCTGGATGGCTGTAAGCAACTAAATCTACTTAGGATTTTTATTATAACAAAAAAAAACTCTGTTTAAATATGTGTGTAAACATACAAAAGTTGTGCCCACAGCATCACCCAGGACAGGGCAGTTGTGAGTTGCTGCATGGGTCTCCCTATCTGTTCTCTTTTATGGGCACACCTTTTCAGAACTCCATTTGAAATGAGTAGAAAAAGCCTCGTACTAAGCAGACACGCATAGGAGTTAAGGGGACCCCCATTCTTCAGATAGGAGGTGGAAATACCACTTTAACCTCTTATATGATATGGTTAAAGGATGGAAAATCTAACTTTTGTCCTTCAATCCATATATCTCCAGTGAAGTCACAAAAGCTAGAAAGGTGTTATGGCCTGATGAGTGCTGTGCTCGGCTGTTTTCGGCAATGCCATAAAGTTAGAGTGAAGTGGCATGTTGCATGCCTCACGGCCACACTATGCAACCCCCTACTAGCTGCAAACTCTTGGCTGAGGCTAATGGGGAACAGTGATCTTCAGTTCCAATAACTGGTTTTCTAGCAATCACATGTCACCTGTGTAGCATTTATTAAGTATCTAATGAATTGGTGATCAATACTTCTGGCTGAAATAACCCCTTTAATGATGAAATGCATTTAAGTTAATTTATACAGGCATATGTAACAATAGAATCCCAAATTGTGGGCAATTTTAATCTCTTCCTATTTCCACCTCTAAAACCCATAAATTACCTTTTATAATCCAAATTGACATAAGCGCCTGCTCCTTTTGCAACCCAATTTGTGGGACTATGCTGAGCATGTTAAGCAAAAAGTAACCTTTGTTATGGCCCTGTTATTGGCAATATGACAATACATTCAAACATTCATTTGAATAGCCAAGCTCTTAGAATTATGACTCTCGGTAAGGAGTAAAAAGAGTTGTACCGTTGTTATTAATATTATTTATTTTAAAGCGCCACAAAAAGAAAGGGACAGTATGAAACAAAATGTAGTACTAACAATGTGTCACATTGATAGGTAAACGTATCAAAACGTTATTCCCACAAAAAGTGACACATGTTAGATTTCAAAAACAGGGCTCTGTCATAGACGCCAAAACTGGCAGGGCTTAAGTACTGTTTCTGAGTTGGTATACTGTACAAGTTGTTGTAATCATTTTTTTTTTCTAAAAAAGATCACTTTCCTGAACCCTACTTCATATGTCACATGCTATAATATTTTCTCAAAACCCCTTCAGTGTCTCATATATATTATTTTATACCTTCATATACACATGGCCTAGCAAAGCCACAGTCTTCCTGGATTCTAAACTGTTTACAGTACATACATTTTGATTACTATAATACCCTGGGCATTATAAACATACACCTGATATCAGAATTGCTTCACTGAGTGCAGTTCTGTCATCTTTGTTTCTGCTTGTGCCCATTATAAATATGACAAATTCTATATATCTCATTTTCCTGATTTATGGTTAATAGTGTTGATATGTTGGCTCTTAACAAGTAAATGGTAATAACATTGCTCTCTTGTGACACTGTTCTGTACTAGACTAGAGAACAGCGGCTGCGTATTATAACTTGTAGCAGTGATATTGTTGTATAGTGTAGTTAATGTGGGATCCATAGATGCCAAGGAAGATTGCTGGGTGAGGTGTACAATATAACGCTGGAAAGATTTCAGGTGGCTTGAAAATGGAAAAAAAAAAGAGTCCAAAGTGTAGAAGGTGGAAGGGACAAAACTGAAGAAAAACTTTCAAGAAGGATCGACCATGTGCTATTCATATTGCCCACTAGATGTCAGCACAGCAAGCAATCCAGGCTGCTAAAGTAAGACCATATCATTTTACAGCCTGTTGTAAAGACCAAATCCTCAAGAGTGGTTGAGAATAGTCCCTTAATAACTGATTTTTCTAGTCTTAGTCCATTACAATTACAATTGTCAGAAAATGATTTGTTATTTTATATATCATTTAATAGCCACTCACTTAGTTATGTGTTTGGTTCTGCTTCTAGTCATTCCGTTCCTACACTTGTAATAATCTGAGAGACTCCCCTCATAGCACTTGTTCTGAACAGTTTAATGATATCAATTATATACATTTGTGCCCTTCTGGAGTTACGTTATTTTATGTTTTGACCGAGCTAATCTCTAGGTTTTTCACAGTAAACAATATCTTGTGTACAGTGAACAACTTCATTTATTTCCTACATACAGTAATTGCAGCATAGTAAACTAAACTGCAGGTCTTATGATTGTATTCACTTCTGTTGTTATAAAGGTGGCCTGTGGATAAAGCAGTCAACACAAAACTGCTATAGCAAACAAGCAATACTTACGTATAATGCACGCTTATAATGAAAAAATAAAATGAAAAAAATAACAAATTAGCAACTTACTTTGGGCGTGAATGTATTCAGATTGGGACAATACAGTCTGAATGAATACTTTGAAAGCATCCTGAGGGTTTCTTCTCTACATGACTGGAGTAAGAACAATGAAAACACCTATGACAATAATCACATCATCCCAACCTCACCTGGACTGCTGCCAGCATTATACCTACATAATCAGTTACCTCTTGGCATATTAACACCCAGTTACCCAATGCAACTGCTAATACATGCACTGTATGTACAACTGTCTGCATGAAAATTCCATATTTTAGTTTGTTTTTTTTTTTATCCAAAATGAAAAAGCTAAAAGAACCAAATAGGAGGGTGAAAGGAAGGTCCAAATTCTACATGAGAACCCAAATAGACCCAGCCCACCTGCTGTTACCATATAACTTCTAGAGTAAGGCCAACTGATCCTACTCTAGCAAGTAGTAGATGGCCCCAACCTTTCACCCCCTTTGTGTAAATCCTTTACATTTCTCCTCATGTAGTCTGACTCGATATTCCCTGTGTCCCAAGCACTGTAGTTCAGTCCAACCGTGCTCTGGTGCCCAGTATTCAAAGCATAGGCCTAGAGGGTGACACTCAAGAGTGGTATATGTCACTGGATCAAAATTTGCCTACTATTAAAGTGGGGATTACTCCTGACTGTTAAGATCAGTGTATAACTAGGCATACAACGGTAGTGGATGCATTTGAGATTCCACTTTGAACATGTGGGGCGACATATATGATTTTTCTCGCCCAGACGCCAATTCTATTGCACATAATAGTAGTGTAGAATGTGCCTGAATCTATGAACCCGGTCTACTGCGGGTCATAAATCAGGCGCATTCTAGTGCAAAAAACGACAATTCAGGCTTTAAAAGTGGTCTACCTGTTCCAGCAGGATTTGCCATACTGAAGCTATAAATCTATAGCTTCATACAGTTCTAGCACGCACCCTGATATCAGGCGCATTACAAAGTGCCGCGGACGCTCTGTAATGCGCCTGATATTGGAGTGCACCTGGCTAAAAAAATAGCGAACGGGCTGAAAAGACACCAGACTTCTGGCGCAGCCGCGTTCATACATGTTGCCCGTAGTAACCAACAGTGATAATCAAGCTCGACTGTCCCAAAACCAACCTTCTTGGAAGAGTGTAAACTGTCTCTTGCTCACTGAACAAGCTCTAAGTAACAAGGATTTTTTTTCTTTTTCACTGATTCATTAAAGGGGAAGTCCCCATTAGGTCACAGCTATTTTCGGATTTTCAGTTTTCATTTATTCCATACCAACTTACCAGAGCCATAGCTTTTTTATTTTTCCGTATTCATATCCATATGAGGGCTTGTTTTTTGAGGGATAAGGTGTACTTTTTAATAGTGCCATTAACCACATATAATGTAATCGTAAACCAAAAAAATTATGAGGGTTGGAAAATTTAACAAACATAATTGTACTCTATAAAAAAAAAATTCTATTTTAAAATTTTTGCTGAAATTACATTTTCTGTGACCAATAACTTTTTTGTTTTTCAGTCTATGGACCTGGGCCAGGGGTCATTTTTTGTGAGCTGAAGTATAACTTATTGGTACTATTGGGATACATGCCAATTTTTTATCTCTTTTTACTCCTATTTATTGGGGAAGTGAAATGACCAAAAAAAACCACAATTTTGGTGGTTAGATTTTTTTTCTTTTACAGTTATCAGCTTAAAGGATAAAATAATGTATACTAATGTTAAAATAATGTTTACAAACGCGGCGATACAAATTATTTGTAACTTTTTTATTGTTCTATTTGTAAAATGTCAGCTCATACAAGAGGGGATATTTAGCAATAGGTAGGACACTGTTAATGGACATATATTGCAATGTGACTTCTTTTTTTCAAGATCTTCGACCTAAAAAGCAATCCTTGTAGTGAGACAGCCCCTTTAACAGCAGGGATCAGAGCTGGCTATGATCTGTGCTGCTAGTCGCAGTTGCAAGCTGTAATTAACAGTTGGCACCTACCACTTATGGAGCCGACTCAGCGTGAGTCCACCTCATGCATCCTTCACGCTATTTGGACATACAGGTACGTCCAAATACCTGAGGGGTTAAACATGTAGGCAAAGGTGAGTAAAGACTATCACCAAATACAAAGTTTTTCTGATTTTGCTTATATTTGTACACAAGTTTCCCAAGTTACCGACCACCTTCCATCTTCTTTTACAGGCTGTAGCAGTGCTCAGGATATTGACTCATTCCCTGCTGTATAACATCTTAAAAGAGAGGAGCTTGTTTTCATTACTTACTGACAAGCTCCTTTAGAGCTCTGTCGTCTTGTGTACTGACAGATGCAGCAGTCAGGGCAGCACACAGTGTGCCTTGAATGCTGACTCACTATACAAACAGCCCTGGGGCTACTCTAGGTCCCCAGGGCTGACTGTACAGACGTTCCTCTGCTCCATCGGGTCTCCGGGAGTCCCAATCACGAGTTGGAGCAGGGGAATGCTCTTTGATTATGCGTGGTCACGGACTGCGGCAATCAAAGGGTTAAGTGCGGGAGTTCGGAGGTTTTCTCCGCTTCACAGCGCTTGCAGGGACTGCTCTATGAACAGGGCTGTTAACCACAGCTCTGTTCCTAGCATAGCCGCGGTGCTAGGAGCCGCAAAACTCCTTTATCTGCAATGATGTCTCTAGACATCAATGCAGATCAACAACCTGCACCGCCCGACCTCTTCAATCGGCATGCGATCGTTAAGGAGTTAGAGAGGCCAGAGGTATGGAGACTTATTTTTCATAGCATTTTAGCACAAGAACTGATGGCTGACTTGGGTTGGCTCTAGTATGATAGCGTTTTCTTCCCACTGGAGGAGATATTTCACTTCAAAGCATTTTAGGAAAATGTCAGGTAGAATTTTCCATTAGATTATAGTTTTCTAAAAAAAAAAAAAAAAAAAAAGTACATGATAAAACTAGAGATAAACTCTGTAGGTCCCAAGTTCCCATAGGAACATACATGCACTGTACATGGGGAGATTTGTGCACACTGGAGCTCTGCAAGTGACCCTGTAAGTTTTCTTTCATATTAACACAACAGACTTAGACAAGGTGAAATCTGTCAGTCTCCACTACGCTTTTATGCTTCTCACTCCTGCTGATTTTCAAATGATTGATAAATTTAATACTCTGCTGCTGTTTCATTTCTGCCTTTCATCCGCTCAACCTGTAGTTGGGTGTTCAGAGAACCTAATGAATGTTCTCTGTTATAGTCTGCAGGACTTTGATTATGTAGGTGAACTTCGAGACAGTGTGAAAAACTACTTTCTACTTATTTCTCTGTAAAATTTATTGGCTTTGTCAGATGACTATTTAACACATAAATCAAATTGGACTTAATATGTGTTGTTAAATTAAGCAGAACAGCACCCTAAACTTCTTCCTAAAAAGTACTTAGAACAGGAAAACAGTCGTGTCTCTTAAGGTGGCCATACTAAGTGTGTTATTTTAACCCAATGTGTTACTTTGTTATGCGATACTTTGAGGGTTATGCCTAAGATATTCTGTGCCTCTGCGCACCCCTTCTTTCACAAATTCTTTCTTTTACATTTAAATTATAAAAGAAGAAAACAGTCATTTAAATTCACATATTTATTATCAAGTCTTCAAAAATGTACAAACCCATTGTTGGGGTTTGGCCATATTCAATTGAAATTGTTGCCAAGTCTGTTATTATTCACATAAGCTGAAACCACCACTTGTTATCGTCCTTGCCATAGGGATAAGCACATATTCACATTTTCTTCTTTCAAAAAATCACTTTTATTCTTAATCACTACATTTCGAGGGGTTACCCTCGAAACGTAGCAGACGTGCTACTACGCCAAGATGGTGTCAGCTAGTAACTCCTAACTTTTAGACTCTGCTCCTGCGTGAGATCCTGCTCCAGGGAATAGCAAGTAAGACCATTCCCATTCTAATGTGAAAACCATTTTGCATATATTGCCTGCTGTGTTTATATATTATGGACTTTTTAAAAGTATGATTAAGAATAAGAGTGATTTTTTTAAAGAAGAAAATATGAATATGTGCTTATCCCTATGGGAAGGACGACAACAAGTGGTGGTTTCAGCTTATGTGAATAGTGTTCAAATACAAAGAGGGACCTTCGATCACTACCACATACAGCAAGGCGTTATTATAATGTGTTATTAATACAAAGTGTTTGTGCTAAATCTGTTATTCTCATTTGTGACCTTGTTGATAGTATGTAAGGTTTTAAAGGGGTTATTTCATTTCAGCATTTAGCAGCCATTTATGCTGGTTGCTAAGCAGAGTTTGTGAAATGGAGGGCGTACTTCTCCTCCCAGCAGGGAGTATCTTATTTTTCTGCAGACACACCCTACACTGTGCATGTGAGGATTCATTCTGTGTGAGCTGAGGGAAGGGAGAGGTTCTCAGCTGTCTTTGGAAGTGAAAAGCAAAAGTGTAACTTGATAGTTTATATATAAATTTCTTGCTCTCTCTACATACTTTGTAACTAGAATGGGCATTTGACATTCAGGACTCTGGGAAATATGGGTGACTCTTTTCTTTGTTTCTCTCTCACACAGTGATATATTTTGCAGATTATTACACCTCTGACCTCTACAGATATGCAGAACAAAACCATATGCTTTATCTGTTTGTGTTTACATGGGACTGCAGATCTGTGTCCTGCACAGTTCATTGCCTCAGATGCTGCTTCACTCACTGATTGCAGTCAGTGAATGAAAACGTGTCCTGCACAGTTCATTGCCTCATTGCTTTTTGTTTTACATGGAACTGCCAATGTAAGACTGCACCTCTTACATGGGACTGCTGTTTTCCATTTTACGTGGGACTGCCGATGTTAGACTGCACCTCTTACATGGGACTGCTGTTACGTTTTACGTGGGGCTGTCGATGCTAGACTTCACTTCTTACATGGGAGTGCTCTTTTACGTGGGACTGTCAATGTTAGACTGCACTTCTTACATTGGACTGCCGATGTTTTTTTTTCTCTCTCTCATCCGTGCATGCTGCTTATACATACATCCCTCTGCGTGCTCCCGTCCGTGACCAGTTCTCTGCATCTCCTGTGTGTGCACACTCCCATTCGCGACCTGGCTGGCACACAACTAAGCTAACAGCCACTAATAAACTAGCAGGGAGTAACCCGACCTGTAAACAAACTCCGTTGCTAAGGACAAGTTAAGCAGCCCATTCTCTAAAACCATAGCACTTTGCTAATGGTAACCAAGGACGTACATGCTTAGATTTTTGGTCCCCTAATTTTGAACTATGATCTTCATAGTGAGACAACCCATTTAACTAAGAAACATTACATTTGCTACTGATATGGGAAGTTTTAAAAGTATTATTCATACAGAAAAAAAAAAGAATCCAAAATTCCAGCTATATAGGCATCTGGACTTAGGGCGACATCTATGAACGGGGCTGCGCCACCTGACAGAACTGGTGTAACTGAGCCATGTTTGTAGGTCGCCTTGCTTGCACCTGCCTTTTCAGCTTTGCCCATAAATTTTCAATAGGATTGAGATCAGGGCTTTGTGATGGCCACTCCAAAACATTGACTTGGTCATCTTTAAGCCACTTGGTGACCAGTTTTGCAGTATGCTTCGGGTCATTGCCCATTTGGAAGACCCATTTCCATCCAAGCTTTAACTTCCTGGCTGATGTGTTGAGAGTTTGCTTCAGTATTGCCACATAATCTTCTTTCCTCAAGATGCCATCTATTTTGTGAAGTACACCATCTCCTCCTGCAACAAAGCAACCCCACAACATGATGTTGTCAACCCCGTGTTTCACAGTTGGGATGGTGTTCTTAGGCTTCCAAGCTTCTCCTTTTTTCCTCCAAATGTAATGATGGTCATTATGGCCAAACAGTTCAATTTCAGTTTCGTCAGACCACAAGACATGTCTCTAAAAATGTAGGTCTTTGTTCCTGTGTTAATTTGCAAAGATTAATCTGGCTTTTCAGTTTCTTTTGGAGTAATGGCTTCTTCTTGGCAGAGTGGCCTTCAGCCCATGTTGATACAATACTCATTTCATTATGGATAATTACACAATCTTACCAGCTTCCACCAGCATCTTCACAAAATCTTTTTCTTTTGTTCTTGGGTTGATATGCACATGTCAGACTAAACCACGCTCATCTCTGAAGAACAGAACCTGTCTTTCCTGAGCGGTTTGATGGCCCATCTTGTTTGTTCTTGAATGTAATTGTTTGTACAGATGAATAAGGCCCCTTCAGATATCTGGAAATTGCACCAAAGGATGAACCAGACTTAAAGGGGATTTATCGCTTCCTTCGTTCGGCTCTTACTGAGATCTTTCTAAATCTCATTTCCTGGAATGCAGGGGAGTTTCTTCCCCTCCCATCAGGGTGTTTCTTTTCTGCAGGGGGATGACATCATCCCCCCTCCCTTCCCTTTCATGAATCTAGTGTTTGTTTAACATCAGAGGGATGTGACAGCACAGCCTGGCTCTTCCACCTCCCTTGTCTGTGTGCATACGAATCCAACTCACCGTGTCTGTGCTCTCACTAGTCACTAGTCATTCTTATTTAAACTGACGAAGAACTGCCCGCATACCAATATAAATAAATAAAACTGATGCTCTGGAGATGACCCCTCACTCTCTGATCCCTGACCGCTCACTGCAAAGTCTCCCTGACAGTGAGAGGAATGAGATGACATCTCAAGCACATTCCGTGCTACTGAGCATGCCTGGAATGTGCTCACTACAGACAGGCATTCCGGCCAGACAGAGGCAGCGGGGAATGTATGTGATGACGTATTAAAGTCATTCCGGGCTACTGCGCATGCCCGGAACGTCTTTAATACAGAAAAAAAAAAGCAGGGAGATGAAAGAGCCGGCAGTCCTCAGGGAGCATGCGCAGGTATGCGCGCTCGCGATTTAGACCCAGGGGCCGCACAGAATGCTAATTGAAAGAGCCGGCACCCAATGAACAGAGAGGGGTAGGATTCGACCCAGACAAGGCAAGTTTGTTTACAGAAACAGAGTTCCTCAGGGATCAGTTGGAGTTCCTCAGGGATCAGTTCTAGGTCCTCTCCACTTTTCATTGTACACAGCCCCCATTGGACAAACCATCAGTAGATTTGGCTTCCAGTACCATCTCTATGCGGATGACACCCAATTATACACCTCCTCCCGTGACATCACTCCAGCCTTGCTACAAAACACCAGTGACTGTCTGTCCGCTGTCTCTGACATCATGTCCTCTCTCCATCTGAAACTAAACCTCACTAAGACTGAACTTCTTGTCTTTCCGCCATCTACTAACCAACCCCCCCCTGCTATTTCTGTTTCTGTATGTGGTACCACCATTTCTCCTAGGCAGCAGGCCCGCTGTCTAGGGGTTTTATTTGATTCTGATCTGACCTTCTCCCCATATATCCAATCCCTTGCCCGCTCCTGTCACCTGCACCTCAAGAATATCTCCAAAATCCGTCCATTTCTCACTGTGGAAACGACTCAAACTCTCATTACTGCTCTTATTCTTTCTCGTCTTGACTACTGCAACTCCTTGCTTATCGGTCTCCCTCTCAGCAAACTCTCCCCTCTCCAATCTGTCCAGAATGCAGCAGCCAGGCTTGTCTTTCTCTCCAGCCGCTATACTGATGCCTCTACCCTGTGTCAGTCACTGCACTGGTTGCCCATCCAGTACAGGATACAGTATAAACTCAGCACTCTCACCCATAAAGCTCTCCACAGCGCTGCTCCTCCCTACATCTCCTCCCTAGTCTCTGTCTACCGCCCTACCCGTGCTCTCCGCTCTGCTGATGATATCAGACTGCATTCCTCAATCATCCGAACCTCCCATGCCCGCCTACAAGATTTCACACGTGCGGCACCAATTCTCTGGAATATGCTACCGCGGGTGATCAGGCACATTCACAACCCTCACAGTTTTAAGAGGGCCCTGAAAATACATCTTCTCGGTCTGGCCCACCAAGATCCCTAACTGCTATCACACACATCTGTCACTCCCTGCACTTGGGCACTCACAGGCACTTATCTGTATATAGATGTACAGTCTGGGTGGCAGGTTCATCCATTTTTCATGTAAACCACCCCCTATTTATGAAACATGGCCGGACCATTGTAAACTTGGCACTTCTTACCGTATGTTTCACCCATACACCCTAATAGATTGTAAGCTCTCACGAGCAGGGCTCTCACACCTTGTGTCTCATTTGTAAGTACTTTTAATGTGTAATGACTGTATGTTTACCCTTGAATTTGTAAAGTGCTGCGGAATATGTTGGCGCTATAGAAATAAAGATTATTATTATTATTATTATTATTATTATTATTATAAGGGAGACAGAGAAAACGAGACAGCTTTGCAAATGACATCCAATTGCAAAGTTGTTTGTTTTCACTGTCCCCTTATTCTGAAAGCCATTTATTGAAACGATAACACCCCTTTAATTCTCTTCCTGGTATCTTGGCTGATTTCTTTAGACTTTCCCATGATATTACACACAGAAGCAGCATGTTTCTGGTGTTAATTAAAATACGTCATACGTCACAATCTTCCAAAGACATGACATCATCATATGGGCTGTCCCAAATTGTTTAAAGGCATAGTAATCCTAGTGTAAGTAAATTTTGACTTTGCAGAAAGTAATAAAGATGCCTTAAATAATTCTCTCTCTCATTATTCTGACATCTTGCAAATATAAATAATTTTGGTTCCTAATTGACCTAAAACGGGGAAGGTTTATTCTGATTTCATGTCAAATAGTGATAAAAACAAGCATATGTGTCCTTTTATATAGTGTATGTAAACTTCTTGTTATAACTGTTCATATGGGGAGAGTAGAGAAAGCTGCTGTCAGACACCTGTGGTGGTGGTGGGGGGGTGGGGGGTTACAAACATGTTAAAAATGTATTATACTCAAACTTTCTCTGACCCCGACATAATCTGTTGAGGTATACTAGAAACAGTTGGAAATAAGATGAATTTTAGTGCTAACTATCATCTAGTGTGTTTGGGGTTCTTTAGATGTGTGTAGGGATAAATAGGCTATATTCACACGGCTTAATTGCGGGACATATTTTGCCCCGCAGTTACGCCGGGTGTACGAGAGCGGGGCGGGGGGTCCGGCAGCCCGCCGGCCCCATGGACATTCATTATTCACGGCACGTATACGGCGTGAATAAATTACACGTCACTTCTCTCCCCGCTTGCTGTATTGTGCGAGCAGGGAAAGGAGACGTAATCCATAGTTCTCTATGAGAACTGTGGATTACCGTAATGACTGGGCCGCACTTCAGCCCGGAATTCGTGCAGTACAGGTTTTTTGTAGCTTTCAAGACACACTTAAGGTACTTAAGTGTTTAACTTAAGTCACTGATCACAATGGCTCTTTTACCTGCTACACTGTTAACACCAGCACAGATACCAAATGGCTGAACAAGGTTTTACACTTGAAATGGAGCCTCAACTGTTGTATAGGGATCTCAACCTGCACATAACACACAGCATACAGTACAGTTTATCAGCTCTATAGGTATAATTGTACGATCTTAGAGAAATATTTGAATCTATAAAAGAAGTAGGGCATGTCCCCACTGCACGGGTTTTCGGCCGTTTTTTCAGTCGGTTTGCGGTTTTTCAGACCGCCTGAAAAATCGGCCGAAAATGAGCACAATTGTGCTCTATGGAAAACACGTGCAGCAGTCCCCACTGCACGGGTTTTCTGTCGGGCGGTTTTGCCGCCGGCGGTCCGGCGGCAAAACATTATAGAAGCACAATCTTCCGTCCGGTTTTCGGATGGAATCTGTGCTTCTGAATGTGAAGGGGGAGGGCTTTTCTCCACTCATCGCGGAGAAAAGGCGTTCCCCCCGCGGCCGTGGGGACGGCCGCAAAACAGGACAAATGCCGGCCAGCAAACCGGCCGGAATTTTTCCTATGCCATGGGGATGCGCCCGTAGTGTCTTGAATCTGTGAAACATATGGAATAAAAACATAAGTTACTGCTTGACTGGTACCAGTGAAGCCATCATGAGCGCAGAGCTTGGTGCTTAATAAGGGTTACAAGAGCTATCAGAGATCTACACTATAGCAGAAGCACTATTCAAGAATATACATATAAAGTACATGAAACTAGATCCTGCCATTCTGCATCCAATAAACACACTAGAGGATCATATAAATTATCAGCACTCAACATTCATCTGTTACCTATCCACCTATTATGGCCCATGAGGAAACAGTCAAGAGAAAAAAAGCAGCTCTCAAGAAAGAGAAGACACACATGCAAAAAGAAATGAAGGCTCAATTACAAGTTCTACAAACATCAACTACAGATATGTCCACACTTAGGAGGACACGTATGAACGCGACTGCGCCATAAGCCTGGCGTCTTTTCAGTCCGAGATCTAGCGCAGCCCTGTTCGCTCTATTTTTAAACAGCTGCATTCCAACATCAGGTGCGCCTGCAGCACATTGAAATACGCCTGATTTTGGGGGGCGTGCTGGAGGCGGGGCTCACTACACCGTACACAGTCACCGATTTATAGCTTCAGTACGGCAAATCCAGGCACATTACTGCTGGAACAGGTAAATCACTTTAAAAGTGGTTTTCCTGAGCAAGAAGTGTCGTTTTTGTGCTAGAATCCGCCTGATTTATGACCTACAGTAGATGTGGTTCATAGATTCAGGCTCATTCTACACTACTTTTATGGGCATTAAAATTGGCGTCTGGGTGCCGAAAATCATACATGTTGCCCTTAAAGAAGTTTTCTCACTACAATGGTTAGCTTTCAACATGTAGGGAAAGGTAAATGAAGACTATTATCAAATACATTGCTTTTTTATTTTGCTTTGTTGAGGAGATAAGAGAGATTTTATCTCTTCTGAGTGCACACAAGTTTCTCTTGGTTACCGACCATCTCTCTCTTCTCTCTCTTATCTGATTAGCTGGAAGCTGCTGTCCATCCATGGTGATATCACTTCCTGCGGTGTGTAGTCTCTAAGAACCGAGCCTTGTTTGTTTCAGATAAGGGCACATTTTCACTTCTTAGAGCTCTGGAGTCTTCTGTACTAAAGATTTTACATCTCCTTCAGTAATTGCAATGTAACAAGCTCAGCTAAGAATAGCAGAGCTGATATGCCAATCACTGCTATCAACCTGCCCACAGCCTAATCAAGAAGTGTGTGTCTGAAGCTGGCTGTGACTCTGTGAAACTACATGAGAAAACCCCTTCAACCTTTCTTAAGTTGACTTAAAGCTGTGTTACCATTTCAGATGTTTATGGCATATCAATAGGATATGCCAACAATGATATCTTTCTTGAGAATGGGCTCCTGAAAGTCTCCGTGTGGAACAGTTTAGTCTGTGCTTGTGTGGTACCCTTCACTCTGTTCTGTGGGAGTTTGAGGTACAGCCAACAGCGCTTAGCTGTTCTCAGTACTCCTATAGAATAGAATGGAGAGTAACATGCAGGACCTACTTTCCATCCTGCAGAGCTTTCAAGGGCCCATTCTCAAGATATTTTGTCACGGCTAGGTGACACCTGCACCTGTCAGACATTAATCTCAATTCCTATCAATATGCAGTAATTGTCTTAGATTGAATTGGTATCATGGCAAATTGTATACTTTAAATGGATCACCCATCTAAAGTATACAATTTGCCATGATATCGATCTCACTGGATGACCAATGAGTGAAGTTCATCAGAGGCATTTGTAACAGCCATCTTTTAAAGAAGCATATACCTAAGTTTATTCATTTTTTAACGTGGAAGCCTATGAGCATAAGATGCCTGACAGATGGCATTTGTCAAGGCATCCATCTGACGTATATTTTATTCACATATTTATCTAATGTCTCATACTATTCATAGAAGATGGTAGGAGACATCTGTATAGCAGAGCTGACCATTTTAGTACAAGTAGGAAGGAGATTATATCTTCTGCATAAGATTTTCAGACCGTATGGTTAGTACAATCAAACCTGCATCTGAAACCATGGTGCACAATTTACAGGAAAACTTTATACCTATCTCCAATACAGGTTAAACATGGTGTCTGCTCACAAAGCTGTTTTTCCTCTCAAAGCGAAGCTGATAGGAAGTTTATACTTCCCCATATGAGAGCAGGATATGACAGAATGAGGGAAGCTGGGCTCTGTGATATAGTAATATAGTAAATACTACAAATTCTATATGAACAGAGGATTTATACCAATATAGTAATATAGTAATAGACACAGGTCTATTCAGTCCAACTTATAATTCTATTGTGTTGATCCAGAGGAAAGCAAAAACCCCTATGAGGCGACTGCCAATTGTCCCATTCAAGAGGACAAATTGCTTCTCAACTCCAAATATGGAAATCAGAATAATCCGTTGATCAACATCCATTTTGTGCTGCATAGGACACTTTGTGAAACCCGACGAAGTGTATTATGCGACGTGAAGCGTGTAGTTTCAGTGAAACAAAAAGTGCAATATAGACCCACAGAGCACAGGCGCTTATTCAAATCGACGAAAACAGTCCAGTCGATACTTAAAGGGGTTGTCTCGCTACAATGATTGGGTTTTAATTAAAAGATCTTTAAAAAACAAGCAGCTTTGCAATATATGTTCATTACAAATGTCCTACTGATTTTGAGCTAGCCCTGTTCGTAGGAGTGCATCAGCTTCTCAATTCTCTATAGCAGCCGACCTGTTGATCCTTATCTTACTGGCTGTCAGGTCTGAATGACTCATCACCTTTGAAGACAGGTCAGAGCAGAGAGCCCCTCCAGCACAGAATGCTTCTGTAGTGGAGGGAGGGGGAAGGAGGACTCTGGCTTCTATGTCCGTGCTGCCTGGATTAACCCTGTGTGTGCCTGCTTCCTCCTGCTCTCTACACAGATTGAGGAAAGCAGAGATTAGGCTGATCAATAGATGTGACAGCAGTGACCCTGTGTGTTACTATAATCATGATGTCTGTGGAGCTGTAACTATAATAATACTATACAGATCAGGGAGGCTTGTGAACAGTTCATGCTGTGCTGTACTAGGGACACATCCTGAGTAACACTTTGCAGCTTCCCTGTGTCTGTTCTGAGAGGGTTTGTTTGTTGTTGCTGGAGATGTGGAGATATGTAAGCTAAGCAGAGGGTATAGGAACACTTGCATCCCCTCTGTTCTGCTATTAGCACTCACAGCTTCACAGACCTCTCTAGGCAGGCACACACAGGGTTAACTCTGGCAGCAATCCCCCTGCCCCCCCCCCCTGCTGTATAGAAGTTACCCAAAAATAGCTGCCAGTGTGCTGAGGGGAGGGGGGAAGAGGGAGGAGAAGAGGCAGAGAAGCTAGCACGCCCCTCAATTCAACTCCCATTCACAGACAGAGGCTGAAAGCTATTAATGAGACAAATCCTTTAACTGGACCCTAGGAGGAATTCTCGGTAGCTTCTATCTATCCACAGTCTCGGTGGGTTGCAATGCACAAGGAAGCAGTGGTCTCCTTAGGGGTTTATTACCGGTCATCCAGCATTTGGCAAAACAGAGTTGTACCTCCCTTAGCACAACATCACAAGGTGAATGTATAGGAGTGTATACTCATTAACCGATATCCACTAAACTTATTGCACTAGAGTGCGCTTGATGTGTTTTATCTTTTCTACAATTATACTCTTTCAGATGTTTATAAGGTCATTAATACATAAGGAAGAAGAGGACCTGATACTGACCCCTGTGGTACCCCACTAGCAACCATGACCCTTTTAGAGTAGGTTCCATTTATAACCACCCTCTATTTCCCATCACTGAGCCAGTTGTGAACCCATTTACATATATTCTCCTCCAGACCCAGCATTCTCAATTTTTGCACCAATCTCTTATGTGGCAAACCATCAAACACCTTTAATATAGGTTTTTATGATTTGGAGCAGGATTTCTGATTAAAAAGCAGAGTAAATCCTTAAGTGACGTGAAAGTCCTGCCTATTTTGCCCACATTCAGTGATACACAGCTTTCCCCCATATCACTGTATGGGGGGTGGAATTAGCAATACTTTAACTTTCTCTTTTAGGAATCCTGTCAGGATTTTCTCTGCTATTTTTTTTAGAAATTTAGCATCAAGTCATTTAAACCTATGCATCACGTAGCTCACCTTTCCCCCTATATCATATCATGCTCTCAGATAGGATAGCATAAAACACCTGAGAGGTTTGCTTTACGTCTGCCTACTTTATTGTTCTGTGGGAATTAGTTTGACAAATGATAAGAACAAATGGGTTTGGATGCAAAAACAAGGGTTTATTACAAAAACGACAGAAAACAGAACAGGAACAGATAAATGCAAGGCTATGCACATGGGAAGGTAAAATCCATTCCATGATTACTTATTAAATGGAAAAACGATGGGAAAAAGGGACTTGGAGAAGTACTTGGGAATCCTAGTGGACAGTATAAACTTAAAGGGGTTTCCTCATTACAGGCTTTCGTGGGCATCTTAAGCTTTCTCACTATCTTACAGCTTCAAGTCCAGGGCAGGTCTCTCCTCCCAGTAGGCGTGTCTTCCCTCACTGAAAACTGGTGACATCATCATTGTGTGTGAGCAGTGGAAGAGAGAGTATGTCACAGCTCTGTAGACCTCCTGTAATGGTCAGTTCTCATGCCTGGAGAGCTGTCACCTCCCGCCACAAGTTCCTTGTAACCAGAACACCTGTATTGATGTAAACAGTTATGCATACAGCCTGAAATGATGAAACAAATGTGAGAAATGCAAACTGCTCCCCCTCTACTTTCTGCCTGATAACAGAGGGGGAGCAGAATGCATTTCACACATTTGTTTCATTAGTTCAGGCTGTATGTATAACTGTTAACAGCAATGCAGGTGTCATGGGTACAAGGAGCTGGTGCAGTCTGAAAGGACCTCTGCAGGGATGAGAACTGACCACTACAGGAGGTTTGCAGAGCTGTGACATCCTCTCTGTGTATAAGAGGAGGAGAGTGAATATAGCAGCTAGAGACTCGGTAATTGCCCAAATCCTTTACATAGAGCTATCACTGGGAGATGAGCATAGAGAGGAGCTCATACAGCCATTATTGCACAGCTCAGGGTGCAATGAAAGTAAGTGAGAACATAGACAGCAGCCATTTTCACTTTCATCTTACACAGCTCATAGGGAAGAGAGTGCAGGCAGCCAATCACAGCAAAAGGGGCATGGCCAACCACTTGCAGAAATAGCTCTAGACACTCACAGATTAGCTCATATCTGCTATACTAAATGATTTAGGTAACGCAAACCAATTGCAAAAGTGCCAATTTTTACTGCCTCCGTCACTACAAATATGATCTTTGTAGCAAGAAAACCCCTGTAATTGTAGCAGTCAGTGTCAGGTAGCAGCTGCCAAGACAAATAGGGTTATGGAGTGTATTAAAAGGGGTATAGATGCACATGATGAGAATATTATTCTACCATTATACAAGTCACTGGTCAGACCACATATGGAGTATTGTGTACAGTTTTGGGCACCAGTTCACAGTAAAGACATTGTAGAGCTTGAACAGGTTCAAAGGAGGGCAACAAAAGTAATAAAAGGACTGGGTGGACTGCAATACCCAGAAAGATTAGCAAGGTTAGGGCTATTTAATTTAGAGAAACTGGTTTCGGGGGAACATAATAAATATGTTTAAATATATTAAGGGTCAATATAGAGATCTCTCCCAAAATCTATCTATACCCAGGACTGTATTTAGAACAAGGGGGCATCCTCTACACCTAGAGTACTGGTGTCAAACAGAAGACCCGCGGGCCAGATCTGGCCCGTCGCCTTGTGTTGTCCGGCCCGCGGCTTATATTCAGTAATGGTATGGTGTATTATTCACTCACTATGAGTTGGTGATATGTGGTCATGGTGTGGCAGTATGATTCGATCACTATGTGCTGGTGCAGGGAGAGCAGAGACAAGGAGAACAGAGGCAGAGGCAAGGATTGCAGAAGCATCTTTGGGTAGGTCATGGTGCCTCAGCAGTGCCTGTACTTTTCAGCTGCTTATTTCCACCGTCCCTCCCTTTCTCACCAAAGCAGTAAGGGAGGGGGGAGACCTGGATGTGGCACACTGGCAGCAGTAAATAAAACAGGAGTGTTATGAACAGCAGTGCTGGGCCATTCTTTTCCCTTCCTAGGCCCACTCTGCATTTTGTGTTTGCAATAGGCATAAGACTATGAGTACAGTCAGGGAGCTTTTTCTCTACAGGGGGCATATATACCTGCAGGGGATACATACCTACCTATCTACAGGGGTTTGTATACCTATTTATCTACATACAGATGGTATATAACTACCTATCTACAAGGAGCTGTATAATTACCTACAGTGGGCAAAAATACCTATCTACCTACAGGGAGCAGATATAACTGTCATCTACAGGGGGCTTTATACAAATGAGTTTGACACCCCTGGCCTAGAGGAAAGAAAGTTTTATATAAACATAGAAAGGGATTCTTTACTGTAAGAGCAGTGAGACTGTGGAACTCGCTGTCAGAGGAACTTGTCCTGGTGAATTCACTTATTGAGTTCAAAAAGGGCTTGGATGTATTTCTACAGTGTAATAATATGACAAGTTATAGGGACTAAGATTCTGGAGAGGGGTTGTTGATCCAAGGATTTATTCTGATTGCAAAATTGGAGATGGGAAGGAATTTTTTTTCCCTAAAATGAGGACAATTGGCTTCTACCTCATAGGGATTTTTGTCTTCCTCTGGATCAATACTATAGCACAATAGGCTGAACTGGATGCACGTCTGTCTTTTTTTGGCTTCACAAAATATGTAACTATTTAACACAAAATATCCCAGCAGGAGACTTAACAGCAGCTGTTTTAACATCCAACAAATAGTTTAAATTCAGATTAATCTAACAGAAGGTTTATACACCCCCGTGTAGCTCTCTTAGTCACAGTGCAGACCAGCAAGATGTTCTCCGTCCTGTTTGCAAGGATTCTCTCTCTTAAATGGCTCCCAAACGCACTCTTCAGGTTCACTCAGTCTCCACACCTGATATCTGGAGCAGCAGTCTTAAAAGGCCTAGAGACCCAGAAAGACCTGGACAGAAATGTGGGACTGGCCACACACCCATGCTATAGTCCTTCCGGGAAAAACAGCCTATGATAGCCGCATAACAGCTATACTAACTAGCAAAACTGTCAGTAAACTACTGTTTCTGTCTTAGACTGCTGTCGTTCCACCACCGAGCCCCATGCCTCAGCTGTATGGAAAGCCTGGGACATACTGCCGGATCAGCCACCCTGACATCCCTAGAACTTTCCCACTGACTATAACAGCCACCCTGTCACATATCTGCCTTCCACTATTATTCCTGCTGTTTGCCGACAGTTCCCAAGTATGAACTGCCACAACCATATATTGCAGACACACATCTACAAGGTGAGCCCAGACAATCTATCACTAATACTGAGCTTCTGGATAACTCTCCTCCATTACCAACATATCTCACATGAGATTGTGACATTAAACCTTCTTCTGAGCTTAATGTTTTACAACTTCACATATCTCTCCTATGCAGAACATTGGCAGCCTATAATATATCAAACTTTACATTGTAACACAGGTCTAACAAAGTTTGATGACTGCCCGGAGAACTGCAGAACCTAAGCAACATTCAGAGTTGCAGCACATAACTTTTTACACCAAGAAAAGATCATGATCTTTTAATCAGGAGGTTAGGTCTTCAATTAGCAGAATGTATGAAAAGACTTAAATCGGTTTACATTGATGAACCAATGAGAGGCGTATAGTATGGCACAGGAACAATTTGAGCAGACATGTTAATTGAGCTAACTGAAATTGGTGATACAAGAGGTTATAAAATTTTTCAGCATCGCTGATCAGGTGTTTACGGAGCGACACAAGGAAAAAAAAACGAAAGCCTTTTTTAAAAAGTGGAAGTTATTTATTGACAAATTTTACACGCAAGAGGAAAGAGATAAATTAATTTCTGTTTTTCAATATACCAAATGGTATCTTAGTGCAGCATTGAGGGGCACTTTGGGAAGGTTGCAAAATAAGACTTAAAGTTATCTAGGACTCTGACATAGGTGGCGAGAGAAGGTGACAAGGCACATAGGCACAAGTCCATATATAGATTTTTGGCTTAAGTTAGGCTAGGTTATTTTTTGTTGTTAGAGATAAGTTATCAAGATTGGCTTATTATGAACATTGTATGTAGAAAATTAATGACGCTGTTATACATGTCCACTACTATATATCTGTATGGATTGATTTTGTGTCAATAAAATGTTGTTTAAAAAAAAATAAAATTTTTCAGAAATAGCTCCCAAACAAATAAAAGGTTTTGGAACTAAATGAACTAGAAATGGCTAAAGCAGATCCGCATCTGCTTGTTCTTTGCTACTTTGACACTGCTTATGGTGTTAAATCAGTGGCGGTCAAACTACTTAACAATATACAGGAGAAGTGGACAACCGTTTCAGCAAAATACAAATGTAAGGAGGCCCTAACTGTAAGCAAAGGTGAATCCACCGAGTTGTTATGAAATTAGTGAAAAGTTACACCGAGGAACAGAGTTGAAGAAGCCTCCTGGTTTTCATTGATCAAAGGAGTATTTGCATCACATTAATTAGCTTTAAACTTGTAGATAAAATTAGATAAACACTATTACCAAATACATGGCTTTTCTGATTTTGCTTCATTTTATAGTAAGAGCGGGTCTTAACGCCTGCTTGTTTACAGAAAGTTTCCTAGGTTACTGACCACTTCTCACTGCTCTGGAGCCCTGGCCAGGATGATGAAGTCACTCCCTGTTGTATCTTATCAGCAGCAGTGGAGCTTGTTTATCTTTCTTACTGACAAACTTTAACTCTTTAGAGCTCTGTCGCCTGGTGCCTTGCTGATAAAACTCCTCCTCACTAATGCCCCTCTAACTGGCTCAGCTAGGAATAGGAAAGCTAAAATGTTAATCACTGCTGTAGAATCAGCCTCAGCCGGAACAGGAAGTGGGAGCCTGAAAATGGCTGTGAAGAGCAGCTTCTGTGAAACAACTAGATGGGAAAACTCCTCTAACCTCAATACAGCAGTCTGGACTATTTGACAAGGAAATCCCAAGTTGCTACCCATAGTGCAGTTTTGGATAGCAAGAATCAAAATCCTCATCACTCTGGGAATAAAAAAGTGGGTGTCCGTTGGAAATTAAAGTCAAAGATAATATAACCTGGAGTGACCGCACCTTCTTGCCTGAGACAAAAATGTTGTATTCAAGAATCAAGTGATACGCTGCTTCCTTGCACACTACAGCATTAGTTGACCCCTACATATGAACCAAATGTTCTTCTTTATGCAACTTGTATGTCTAGACATACATAAGGGACCTAAACCTTACATAATTATTATGTTATGTCAATTCTCTGAATCCACTAACGCTAATAATATGACTAATTGAATTGTTGCTTGATTCTTGAATAAAACATTTTTGTGTGTGACAAGGAGTGCTGTTGTGCTAGATCATATCTCAGTAGTAATAGCTGATGAACACAGTAGCAGTACTGTAAATCAGGCAGAAGTTGTCAAACAAGCAGTAGATCAGGGTACACAGAGTTTATTATTCATAGATAACTGGTAGCAGGACAGACAGAATTCAGTTATTATGGGTTAGGCTATGACACATGGCAATGTAAAAATGCTGTCAGAAACCGATGGTATTTTAACATTGCCGTACCATGGTTTTTGGTGTGGGTCTGCACCAAAACCGCAATCAATCTTTGGATTTTGACCCTCCCAGTACATAGAAGTGAACTAGAATTCGCCAGAACATTGAACATGTTCTATATTCTGGTAGAATCCGGCAGTTTAGAAATCCGACAATAGAAAATCTGTACTGTGTAGACCAGGGGTCCCCCACCGCCGGTCTGCGGACCGACAACAGGCCTTAGCGCATCCCCTGCCGGTCCGCGGCGCCAGCTACACATGATGCCGGCCGCCCGGTTACTTTAGTCCGGGCGGTCGGCATCTGCTCTGCACGGCCGCTGTAATCCGGCAGTGCAGAGATAGCAGCTGCACACATCGTGCGGCTGCTTCACTATAGGTCAGTGGTGGCGAACCTATGGCACGCGTGCCAGAGGTGGCACTCCGAGCCCTCTCAGCTGGCACGCACGCCATGGGTCGCCACTTGCATGTTAGCAGCAGCTAGACGCTGCTGCCGGGATTTTTTTTTTACAAGCGCTGCTGCTGGTGTGAAGTCGGGGGCGGGAGGAGAAGAGCTCTGAGCTCCAAGCTCCTCCTCCAACTAAGAGCGGGACTTGTGGGGTCAGGAGGACAAGATGCCGGGGCAGTGAGTAGCTGTGTGGCCGGCACCTCAGCTTGCATGCATGCTTATGTATTGTCTTCCTGTATGTCCGGACTGTCCAGCTCTCTGCATAGTTGAGAGCAGTGCCGGAGCTGGGAGAGTTCACCCAGAACTAACGACTGCTGTCTCCCCACAGCGATAAGAAGTGAAATAGGAGACAACAGACATCCTTTCAGTGTGCTGCAGTGCCCAAATCTAGTCAACACCTCCCCTGTGTAATTTACTGTACACACACATATATGTATGTATCTGTGTGTGTGTATCTGTCTGCTGTGTGTATCTGTGTCTGCTGTGTGTATCTGTCTGCTGTGTGTATCTGTGTCTGCTGTGTGTATTTGTCTGTGTGTGTGTATCTGTCTGCTGTGTGTATCTGTATGTGTGTGCGTGTGTCTGCTGTGTGTATGTGTGCGCGTGCGTGTGTCTGCTATGTGTATATGTGTGTGTGTTCTGTCTGCTGTGTGCGCGTGTGTGTGTGTCTGGTGTGTGAATGTGTGCGCATGTGTGTGTCTGCTGTGTGTATGTGTGTGCGTGTCTGCTGTGTGTATCTGTGTGTGCGTGTCTGCTGTGTGTATGTGTGTGCGTGTCTGCTGTGTGTATCTGTGTGTGCCTGTCTGCCATGTGTATGTGTGTGCGTGTCTGCTGTGTGTATCTGTGTGTGCCTGTCTGCCGTGTGTATGTGTGTGCGTGTCTGCTGTGTGTATCTGTGTGTGCGTATCTGCTATGTGTGTGTGTGTCTGCTGTGTGTATGTGTGTGTCTGCTATGTGTGTGTGTCTGCTGTGTGTATCTGTATGTGTTTGTGTCTGCTGTGTATCTGTATGTGTGTGTGTATCTGTATGTGTGTGTGTGTGTGTGTATCTGTATGTGTGTGTGTGTGTGTGTGTGTGTGTATCTGTATGTGTGTGTGTGTATCTGTATGTGTGTGTGTGTGTGTGTGTGTGTGTGTGTGTATCTGTATGTGTGTGTCTGCTGTGTGTATCTGTATGTGTGTGTGTCTGCTGTGTGTATCTGTATGTGTGTGTGTCTGCTGTGTGTATCTGTGTGTGCGTGTCTGCTGTGTGTATCTGTGTGTGTGTGTGTGTCCGTGTGTGTCTGCTGTGTGTATCTGTATGTGTCCGTGTGCGTATCTGTATGTGTGTCCGTTTACGTATCTGTGTGTGTGTGTATAAGTAGCTGTATGTATGTGTATCTGTATGTGTGTGTCTGCTGTGTGTATGTGTGTGTGTCTGCTGTGCGTATGTGTATGTGTTTGTGTGTGTGTGCGTATGTATATTTGTGTGTGCGTATCTGTATGTGCGTGTGTGCGTATCTGTGTGTGTATCTGTATGTGTGTGTGTGCATATCTGTGCGTATATATGTGTGTGTGTCTGGTTTGTGTGTGTGTGTCTGGTTTGTGTGTGTGTATCTGTAGGTGTGTCTGGTGTGTGTGTGTATCTGTATGTCTGTGTGTGTATCTGTATGTTTGTGTGTGTGTGCATGTGTATCTGTGTGTGTATCTGCATGTGTCTGTGTGTGTGTATCTGCATGTGTCTGTGTGTGCGTGCGTGTGTATCTGTATGTGTCTGTGTGTGTGCGTGCGTATTCGTGCGTGTATGTGTGTCTGTATATATATGTGTGTGTTCGTATCTGTATGTATGTACGTATCTGTATATATGTGTGTGTATATATATATATATATATATATATATATATATGTGTGTGTGTGTCAGTGCCTGTGTGTACCTGTATATACATACACACATATATATATATATATATATATATATATATATATATATATATATATATATATATATACATATTTAGATACACATACATCAATAGATACACATTATATATATATATATATATATATATATATATATACATACACATACACAGATACAATTGTATATATACACACACAGATATTTTACACACACAGATACATACAGATATACATACATATATATGTACACACATAAATAGATACACACAGAGATACACACATACACATGAACACAGAGACACACACACGTAGACAGAGACGGAAACGCAGACACCTAAATAGATACACACACACACCTCTAAATAGATACACACACACCTCTAAATAGATACACACACACACACACCTCTAAATAGATACACACACACACACACCTCTAAATAGATACACACACACCTAAATAGATACACACACACACCTAAATAGATACACACACCTCTAAATAGATACACACACACACACACACCTCTAAATAGATACACACACACCTCTAAATAGATACACACACCTCTAAATAGATACACACACCTCTAAATAGATACACACACACACACCTCTAAATAGATACACACACACACACACCTCTAAATAGATACACACACACACCTCTAAATAGATACACACACACCTAAATAGATACACACACACCTAAATAGATACACACACACACCTCTAAATAGATACACACACACACCTCTAAATAGATACACACACACACCTCTAAATAGATACACACACACACACCTAAATAGATACACACACACACACACCTAAATAGATACACACACCTAAATAGATACACACACCTAAATAGATACATTGCTGGAGGGGGCATGTATTTATCTATCATTACTGGAGGGGCATGTATTTATTTAGTACTGGAGGGGGCATGTATTTATCTATCATTACTGGAGGGGGCATGTATTTATCTATCATTACTGGAGGGGGCATGTATTTATCTATCATTACTGGAGGGGCATGTATTTATCATTACTGGAGGTGGCATGTATTTATCTTATGGGGGGGCATTAATCTATCTTACGAGGGGATGTATTTATCTATCATTACTGTAGGGGTAATTTATTTATCTATTACTGGAGGGGAAATGTATTTATCATTACTGGAGGGGGCATGTATTTATTATTACTGGATGGGGCATGTATTTATCATTACTGGAGGGGGCATGTATTTATCATTACTGGAGGGGCATATATCTATCATTACTGGAGGGGGCATGTATTTATCTATCATTACTGGAGGGGGCATGTATTTATCTATCATTACTGGAGGGGGCATGTATTTATCTATCATTACTGGAGGGGCAATGTATTTATCTATCATTACTGGAGGGGGCATGTATTTATCTATCATTACTGGAGGGGCATATATCTATAATTACTGGAGGGGGCATATATTTATCTATCATTACTGGAGGGGGCATGTATTTATCTATCATTACTGGATGGGGCATGTATTTATTACTGGAGGGGGTATGTATTTATTATTACTGGAGGGGCATGTATTTATCTATCATTACTGGAGGGGGCATGTATTTATTATTACTGGAGGGGGCGTATTTATTATTACTGGAGGGGGCATGTATTTATCTATTACTGGAGGGGGCATATATTTATCATTACTGGAGGGGCATATATTTATCATTACTGGAGGGGGCATGTATTATAATTACGGAGGGGGATGTATTTTCTATTACTGGAGGGGGCATGTATTTAGTACTGGAGGGGGCATGTATTTATCTATCATTACTGGAGGGGGCATGTATTCTATCATTACTGGAGGGGGCATGTATTTAGCTATCATTACTGGAGGGGCATATATCTATCATTACTGGAGGGGCATGTATTTATCATTACTGGAGGGGCATATATCTATCATTACTGGAGGGGGCATGTATTTATCTATCATTACTGGAGGGGGCATGTATTTATCTATCATTACTGGAGGGGGCATGTATTTATCTATCATTACTGGAGGGGCATATATCTATCATTACTGGAGGGGCATATATCTATCATTACTGGAGGGGGCATGTATTTATCTATCATTACTGGAGGGGGCATGTATTTATTACTGGAGGGGGCATGTATTTATCATTACTGGAGGGGGCATGTATTTATCTATTACTGGAGGGGGCATATATTTATCATTACTGGAGGGGCATATATTTATCATTACTGGAGGGGCATATATTTATCATTACTGGAGGGGGCATGTATTTAGTACTGGAGGGGCATGTATTTATCTATCATTACTGGAGGGGGCATGTATTTATCTATCAATACTGGAGGGGGCATGTATTTAGCTATCATTGCTGGAGGGGGCATGTATTTATCTATCATTGCTGGAGGGGGCATGTATTTATCTATCATTGCTGGAGGGGGCATATATTTATATATCATTACTACAGGGGGCATATATCTCTATAATGACGGAGCTGATTACATATGTATATACACTCACCGGCCACTTTATTAGGTACACCATGCTAGTAACGGGTTGGACCCCCTTTTGCCTTCAGAACTGCCTCAATTCTTCGTGGCATAGATTCCACAAGGTGTTGCAACGATGCTCAATTGTTACCAAGGGGCCCAAAGAGTGCCAAGAAAATATTCCCCACACCATGACACCACCACCACCAGCCTGAACCGTTGATACAAGGCAGGATGGATCCATGCTTTCATGTTGTTGACGCCAAATTCTGACCCTACCATCCGAATGTCGCAGCAGAAATCGAGACTCATAGACCAGGCAACGTTTTCCAATCTTCTACTGTCAATTTCGATGAGCTTGGGCAAATTGGAGCCTCAGTTTCCTATTCTTAGCTGAAAGGAGTGGCACCCGGTGTGGTCTTCTGCTGCTGTAGCCCATCTGCCGTACTGTGCGTTCAGAGATGCTCTTCTGCCTACCTTGGTTGTAACGGGTGGCTATTTGAGTCACTGTTGCCTTTCTATCAGCTCGAACCAGTTGCCATTCTCCTTTGACCTCTGGCATCACAAGGCATTTCCGGCCACAGAACTGCCGCTCACTGGATGTTTTTTCTTTTTCGGACCATTCTCTGTAAACCCTAGAGATGGTTGTACGTGAAAATCCCAGGAGATCAGCAGTTTCTGAAATACTCAGACCATCCCTTATGGCACCAACAACCATGCCATGTTCAAAGGCACTCAAATCACCTTTCTTCCCCATACTGATGCTCGGTTTGAACTGCAGGAGATTGTCTTGACCATGTCTACATGCCTAAATGCACTGAGTTGCCGCCATGTGATTGGCTGATTAGAAATTAAGTGTTAACGAGCAGTTGGACAGGTGTACCTAATAAAGTGGCCGGTGAGTGTATATAAAATGCTGATCAATATTACTTCAAACTGACTGTCAGCTCTGTGGATCAGCATTAATATAATACTGACTCACAGAGCGGACAATCAGTCTGCTGTTATAAAATACTGGTTACCCCATATTATACCTACAAATGACACAGTATACACTTTACTGGGGGGTTTTTCTTTGTGTGTGATTCTAAACATCCAGCCCCGTTCATAACCCCGCCCCTAATAACTCCGCCCCCACCGGGCCGTGGAAAAATGGTCTGGTATAAAACCGGTCCCTGGTGGAAAAAAGGTTGGTGACCGCTGGTGTAGAATACAGCTTGAATTTTCTATTGCTGGCTCTGATCCCTGCAGTTTAACCCGCTTATAGGCTGCATAATCTCAGGTCCATAAATGGAAAACAAAAAAGTTATTGGTTGCAGAATATGGCGCTGCAGCACAGAGTTGAAAATAGAGAATGTCCTATTTTTTTTATAAGCAATACAACATAACAAAACCCTATATATTTGATATCACTGGAGTTGTACCGACCTGCGGAATACAGATTACGCATCATTCATACTCAAGACTGAATACCATAAAAACAACACCTCCAATTTTTTTCCGGTTTCCTAGTACATTATATGTTATGGTCATTAGCACCATTAAAAAGTAAAAAAAAAAAAAGCCCTCATATCACTATGTAGATTGAAAATGAAAAAAAATGATTGCTTGTGAAAAGCGGCAAAGAAAAAACAAACACACCAAAAAATTATGACCACCAGGCATTTAGGGATAAATGCTTAAAGGGGTTGTCTCACTATGAAGATCATAATTGAAAATGTGGGGACCAAAAATCTAAGGATGTACGTCCTTGGTTACTATTGGCAAAGTGCTACGGTTTTAGAGAACGGGCTGGTTTACATGTGCTTAGCAACGGTGTTTGTTTACTGGTCAGGGAAGCATTCTGTCCTGCCCAGGTCGTGCACATGCAAAGGAAAGGCAGTTAAGAGGAGGGACAGGGACGTGTGTATTGGCAGGCAAGGAGGAGAAGCAGTGAAGAGGATACAATACACACAACCCCCTGCATGTCCTCTCACTGCTTCTCCTCCTTGCCTGCCAATACACACATCCCTGCCCCTCCTCTTAACTGCCTTTCCTTTGCATGTGCACGACCTGGGCAGGACAGAATGCTTCCCTGACCAGTAAACAAACACCGTTGCTAAGCACATGTAAACCAGCCCGTTCTCTAAAACCGTAGCACTTTGCCAATAGTAACCAAGGACGTACATCCTTAGATTTTTGGTCCCCACATTTTCAACTATGATCTTCGTAGTGAAACAACCCCTTTAAGGGCTAGACTGTGCACGCTGTATGGAGGCAGGAAAGAATGATGCTGATAATTGCTGAAGAACAATAGAAGAAGCTAGTTACTTACTTAGAGAGAAGGAGGTGTCTGTGGCCAGAGATTTGGACCATGAGAACAACCAAAATTACCAAGTTGCTTTCCCTCCTCTCTCTCTTCTTTTTTAAAATTCATTAAAGACACTGCTATATTGGGAAATGACTCAAGCTTCATTGTTAATGATACAAATCCACCTGGGTCAATATTCTCAAAAACTGAGAATGCTACTGCAAAATATAACAACTAAAAGAATTCTGTCAAAGGAACTGAGATCTCACCCTCCACAGTGCAAGAATTTGAGAATCCAACAAATAAACAGTGTGCTCTCCATAGCAAGACGCATCCTTAGGTGTTGTGTAGTTAGGGAAAAAACACTCCATGACCTTCTTAAAATACATGAAATAGTTTCAAGTGTTGCACTTCATGGAAGTATGGTGCCAGAGACTGTAGAGCTTTTATTAAGCACTAAAAAATGTGTTGGGGACAAACATGTCAGTTATATTTATCTACAATCCGAGATCCTCCAAGAAAACTGAACCCCACAAAAGTCATGTTGAGGAGAACTTGGGACAAAGCATTTAACCCACACAATAGAAAACAAGCACAATACCAATTCTCACTAACAAAAGACAAGTTCCTAAAAGCAGTCCTATTGTAAGCCCAATGTAGTAGTCAATTGTTGTGCCATCTTAAAAGATACTATTTGTCTTAATCAAACCCCTTGGGAACACAGCGATTGGTTTGCTTGTAATGCTTCCTGTCAGAAGGGTATGTAGATTAGTTATTTTGTAAAGGAAAAAAGCGGTCTCCCTAGTGCCATGTATTGGAGGTACACAGTTAAGTCACATTATAATGACCACTAGCCATTATCTGGGGAACCACTGTGTGCAACATGGACAGCAACTATACGGGCTGGGAGTGACTCAATAAGGTCCTGGTAGGTTGTCACAGGTTCCTGGAACCATGCTGACTGCACCCCACAACTACGGGAGGGCTCATGGGGCAGAATGCATAGTGCAAACATGAGAATTGAAGTGGTCCTATAGATGCTCACATGAGTCCAGGTCTGGGTAACTAGGTGGCCAGGGTAGCACTTGCTCTTTCAACCAACGTTGGACATTTCTAGCCATGTCACATTGTCTTGCTGGAAGATCCTAGCCGCCCCTCCTAAACCAGAAAATGTCCTTAAAATAGGAGTAGAAATTATCAGCCAAGCTAGAATGTCCTCCAAAGAAAGACTCATTTGTAGACAGCAGGACTTGAGTCTTCACAGGGAAAAAAACTACCCCTCAGACCCACATCCAATGCCTCTCACCCGGTCAACCTGCAGCTCTTTACTGATGAGTGGCAAAGGCCCCAAAATAAGAAGTCTGTATTTGGTTTTTAATATAGAGGTCTTGAATGGGCATGTGATTTAATTAATAAAGCTCTCACCAGCAAATATGGTGGGTTGGAAGTAAGAGCTGCAAGGACTTTCAATGACTTTCCCAAAGACTGTTACAAATCTTACGAATATTTTACCACTGCAATCTCTCATCTGGTGAGTTTAGCTGTCTGCGAAGACTGATAATTCATCCTGGTTAAACATGCTCTATGTAGACCAGGTCTTTAGGGATTTGCTTTTACATAAAGTGATTACTGAAGAACAATAATTTATGTCTTCTCTAAGTGCAACCCATATAAACTGCATAGCTGGATCTAGTAGAAAAATCCATCATAAAGTTGGGCATGAAAGACTTTTTCCTTAATTCTGAAGACTCAGATTTACCTAATGTTTAGGGTTACTGATATCAATGTAGAATGTCGATCTATAGATCTCTCCAATTGCCCCTAGAGGGTAAGTTGGGATTTGTGCCACTTTAATGTATATTGTCATCCAGCTATAAATTAAAATAGTCACTAGTGTCATAGAAATATTTTTTTATTAAATACTTTATGTATAATAGCAAAATCTATTCACTAATGCACAACTAAGCCAACGCCCTGCAGTAAATTGACTCGTGTAGGTAAAATGCAATTGCCAGTGTGTAAATACAATTAGTGCCATATGTACAAATCATAAATATATAAATTATATAAATTCCTACAGGTAAAGCCACAGATGAGAATGATATAGCCCAAAACCATATAGTTAAATAGATGCATATGTAAATATAATAGTGACAACATTAGAATGCATTAACCATAGTGGGAATGTTTCGGAATGCCACCAGCCCAATGTGCCTTCATCTATGAAAAAAAAGCTATTGGTCTTTGCCACTCCTGGTGGTATGTCCTCCTATGAAAGAACTAGGGTTCAGAAGTAGAAAAGTTTAAACTTGATGGACAGAGGTTTTTCTGAAGCCGTAATATAGGTTAGTTGGGAGACAAAAACAAAAAATTTTTGTAATAGTTGTGACTGGCCAAAAACATCCAACTTAACTGATCCTTGCAGGGCCGGGACACAGTATTTTGGTGCCTTAGGCAAATGGGGAAAATGGTGCCCTCTCCCCACACTAGCAAAATTAAAATTCCTGTTTCTGGCTTAATGCACAATGCATGTGGCTGCAGTCTCTCTTGCTAAGTGAAATGGGGAAAAAAGAAAAAAAAAAATTGGAAGTGTGGTATAAATGACATATTGGGTCACATGTATGAAAACTGTCTAGGTCTAAAATTCATTTTGTTGCCCATAGCAACCAATCAGAGTGCCGCTCTCATTTTTTCAGAGCACCATATGAAATGAAAGGGACAACAAAGTGTTGGTATGGGCAAAGGGTTGGTATGGGCAACAAAGTGAATTTTAGACCTAGACAGTTTTCATACATGTGGCCCTTTATCTGTGAGTCAGTATGATTCTGATTTTTTTTTTAATTTGCTTTGCAGTTCCAATTTCAGAAACCAATAACTTTTGTATTTCTCAAAAAAACAACAATGTGGATCAACAGAGATGTAGAGGAGACAATAAATAAAAAAAAATAATGTGTTTAGGCTCCTTAAACAGAAGGGCAATGAAGATGCACTAAAAAGCTATAAGAAAAAATAAAATATGTAAAATAATGATAAAGTCAGCAAAGCTGGAGGCAGAAAAGCAGATTGCCAAAGAGAGAAAAAAACAACCCCAAAATATTTTTTAACTATATATGTTGGCCCTTTGATAATGAGGGAGGTATTATAGGGATGGTGATAAGAATAAAGCAAACCTATTAAACAATTTTTTCTCCACCATATTTACCGAGGAGGAGAACCTTCCTGTTGATGGGCAGAGGGATGAGGTAAACTCTACCTTAAATGTTTCTTGTCTAACCCAGGAAGAAGTGCAACTCCACCTTAAGAAGATTAAAATAGACAAATCACCATGTCCTTATGGTATACACCCCCATATCCTAAGGGAGCTATGTATAGGGCCCAATTCGTAAAGGAGTTGTCTCACTACGTTGTTTCATAGAGCAAAGCAGCATTCTTTCATTCATGCATCCTGTCACTTCCTGGTCAGGCCGTGAGTAATTAGAATATCAGCTCTGTGTATTCAGACTTCTGCTAATTAGTCTACCTAAGATAAAAATCTCCTGCTACCAAGTCCAGAGATGCTTCAGAGTAATTAGTGTCATTTGTCTGAAAGATCAGATAACATAGAAGCTCTCAAGATGTAGGTAGTCCTGTGCTGAGACCTGTGTGATGACCTCACTCCCATTACTCTCTGCTATCAGATAAGACAAACAGCAGGGGAGAACAAGTAAAGCAGGTCAGTAACTAAAGAAACCTGAGAGCCCTCAGAAGGTGATACAATCATTTGTAGCTCCTCAGCAAAAAAAAAACCTAAAAAAAATGAACAAAGCAATATATTTGGAAAACGTCTTCATTTAGTGTTCTCTACATGTTGAAAACTAATCTTTGTAGTGAGACCCTTTAATATTTAAGGACTGTATAATAACGGGGTATGTCCCAAAGGATTGTTGCATAGCAAATGTGGTGCCAACATTCAAAAAGGGGTCAAAAAGTGATCCTGGAATATTTTTTTTTTATTTATTTATGCTGGTAAGTTTAACCTCTGTTGTAGGTAAAATGTTTAAAGGTTTTCTAAGAGATGCTATCCTGCAGTATCTACTGAAAATAAATCTGTAATACTGTTCCAGCATGGGTTTATGAAAGATCGGTCTTGTCAAACTAATCTCATCAGCTTCTCTGAGGAGATTAGTTCTAGAATGGATCAGGGTGAGGCATTAGATGTCATATATCTATATTTATTTAGAACATCGTGTAAACATATTGTGCCGCAATACATCGTGTGAACATATCCTTAGACTTCTTGGTCTTTTTTCAGAGAATATGAATGATAACACAAACAACTTTTTTTTCGCTCATGGTTAGTGGTTGGGTGAAGCCAGTTATTGTCAAACTACTGTGTTTTCAGTTTTTAAATCATAATGACAACCAAAAACATCCAAATTACCCTGTTCAAAAGTTCACATACCCCAGTTCTTAAAACAATGTCTTGCCCACTCTACCATCAATGACCGCTTGAAGTCTTTTGTGGTAGTTGTGGATGAGGCTCTTTATTCTCTCATATATTAAAGCTGACCATTCTTCTTGGCAACAAGCCTTCTGCTCCTGTAATTTCCTGTGATGTATTTCAATAACCGCGTGCTTTCATTATGATTTAAAAAGAGAAAATCGTATAACCACTAACCATGACTGGAAAAAAAGTTTTTGTGTTATCATTCATATTCTCTGAAAAAAGGCCAAGAAAGCAAAAATACTGCAGGGGTATGTAAACTTTTGAGCACAACTGTATTTGCAGACTATTCCTCACAGCAGAGTGGAATGATGAGTGTTGTAGTCTTCTAATAGATGAAGAGCTAGAGCTTGGAGATCACTAATGTGGTCTGAATCATGAGTGAGTTAACAAGATCTCCAGCATTTACATATTTGGTTCACATCAAGTAGCTACTTCTGACATCAAGCCTGTTTGTTACCACATTCTTTGTATGGAAACTATATGTTCACAGTGTGAACTGCAATCTTCTCTAGCAGTGTCTTACATTATGAGTCAGCCTTGGAGACCCCTTCCTGAGCTATTATTTGTCTGTTTTAGAGCCCTTTTTAAGTAAATCACCCACCTTTGGAATAAACAAGAGAGCAAATAAATATGTTTACTTTCTCATAGATGCTTCTTTCTGCGCCCACTCAGACCTGGGGGATCCACAGTAAATAAAGAGCAACTGCCATACTTATGTTCCCAGACAATACAAGCTATTGTACTGTATGCCTACAGCACAAATTATCTCAACTTCTGCATCAAGTACTTAAGAAAGAATAAGATCCTAGGTGTGGGCACTGTACTGTATGACTCACTTTGGAATCAAAGTTTCTTACAGGTTATATCCATACATTGACAGCTTCACAATAAAAGTAACAAACTAATTAGCTCATACTTTAGGTACCAGCTGCAAATTACAATTGTAAAATGTATAAAAAAAAATTCTACAGATAAAGTAGGGCTGGTGTTTGTCACATTGCACAATTGCACATTAGCTTCTGTTGTCTTTACCTCTTCACAAAATGGACTAAAGTTAATCCTGCTAACACAGTGCAGAAAATAAATAAAGGGCTAATTAGTTAGGTTAAAAAAAAAAAAAAAATAAGCTGCCCATTTGGTCATGAGCTATATTTGGCATTAAGGGTATGTTCACACAGCAATTTTGGCACGTGCTGTGCACACCACAATACGCCGGGTGCTTTAGAAGTATGCGCTGGACAGCACGTACTTCTAAAATGCACTGTGCCAGCTCCCATCCACTTTCATTTTAAATTTCCCCTTTTTTCTCCCTCCCAATACTTTTCAGGGAAAACGGGAAGTATCAAGTCCAAGAGAGCTAGGTTTTCCGAAATTGTGCAGAAAAATTTTGGGCGTATTGCAGGAAATTTTTGGGAATTAAACCCCCTGCAAAAACTCCCGGGGGGTGAACATCCCCTTAAAGCATAGTTGCCAACTTTTAAAAAAAGAAAAAGCAGGAGACTCTAGTGGGGGGGTGCGCGTAGGGCCGCCGCGGAAAAAAATTTGCAGGGGACACCCCATCTTGTGGGGATGCCACCCCCCCTCAAAAAACCACCCCCATCCACCAAAAAATGCATAACGGTTTTGGAAGAAAGAGGTAGATGCCTATCCCAGGAAAGTAGCCCCCCATAACCAGGTAGTCCCCTTAAGGGGGGAAATGCCCCTTGTGCCAGTAGACCCCCTCTGTACCCAGGTAGACCCCAAATTGTAGCCGGGTAGGTCCCCCCCTTTGTTACCCAGGTGGGTTCCCCCCATTTTTACCCGGGTAGTGCCCCCAAATTTTTAGCGGGAAAAGGTGCCCCCATTGTTAAGGTGGTCCCCCCATTGTTACCCAATTGCCCCCATTGTTGCCAGGTATGCCCCCTTTTGCCAGGTAGTGCCCCCCTGTTCCCAGGTAGGCCCCCCTTTTAGGGGAGTCCCCCCATCTGTTCCCAGGTAGTCCCCCCTTTTTTGCCAGGAGTCCCCCATTTTTCCCAGGTATGCCCCCTCTGTTGCCAGGAGTGCCCCCCCGTTGCGGGTATCCCCCCCCCCTCTTTTAGCAGGTAGGCCCCCCATCTGTTCCCGGGTGTCCCCCCTTTTTTGCCGGGTAGTGCCCCCTTTTGAGGTAGTGCCCCTTGTTCCCAGGTGATGCCCCCTCGTTGCCAGGTGGGCCCCCCTCGTTGCCAGGAGTTTTCCCCCCCTTGTTGCCGGTAGTTTCCCATTTTAGCCAGGGAAGTGCCCCCATTTTAGCCAGGAAGTGCCCCCATCTGTTAGCCAGGTGGGCCCCCATCTGTTAGCCAGGTATGCCCCCTTGTTCCCGGGTGTCCCCCCCCCCCCTTTTTCCCGGTAGGCCCCTTGTCCCAGGTAGTGCCCCCTCTGTTGCCAGTGTCCCCCTTTTTGTTCCCGGGTAGTCCCCCCTCTGTTCCAGGTAGTGCCCCCCTGTTACCGGGTACCCCCCTTTGTTACCATAGTCCCCCCTTTGTTGCCAGGTAGTCCCCCTTTTGCCGGGAGTCCCCCCATTGTTGCCAGGTATGCCCCCATCTTTACCGGTAGTGCCCCCACTTTAGAGGTAGTGCCCCCTTTGTTCCGGTATGCCCCCATTGTTGCCGGTATCCCCCCCATTTTTCCAGGTGATCCCCCATTGTTGCCAGGTATTCCCCTTTTGTTAGCCGGGTAGTGCCCCCTAAAGAAATAAAAATAAAATAATAAAATCCACTTCCCTTCCCAAGTCCTGAGCGCTGCCAGCCCCCCACCTCTCCTCAGCGGCGCGGGGGGAAGTGGGGCACCCGCGCGTCCACCCCCTGCACCCGCTCACCCCCCCCTCGCCGCTGAACTTTTATGTACGGCGCAACCCCCGGGCGCCAACAACAGGGGGGGGAGGCAGGGGGGAGGATCCCCCCCCGCCTCCCCCCGACAGTGAGCCCCGCGGCGGTGAGGGGGCCCGCTGCGGGCTCCCCCGCCTGTAGGAGCGGTCCGGCGGCGCAAGAGTAGGCACCGCGCTCTCTTGGCCGCGGAATTTAAAGGCCCCCCCGCCTGAGGCGGGGAGGGAAAGAACCCCCCCGGGAGGGCGGGAGGGGACCCCAAATAGCGGGACCCCCCCCCCAAAAAGGGGGGTTTGGGATGTTGCCCCTTTGTCAATGAAAAACCCCCGCCTGCAAAACCAAAATTTGCAATGACAAGTGTATTCTGTTTCTAAAAAAAAACCCGACAAAACCCTTTAAATTTAAAGCAATCTTTGGGAAAGGGTGGGTAATTAGGGGGGGCCTCCTATTCCCTGGCAGAAGATAAAAAATTATGAAAGGTACAAGAATTTGTATAAAGGGAAAAGGACAAAGCAGGTTAGAGAAAGGGATTAGACTACAGAAATTGATATTCAAAAGTGAAAAGCTTTGGGTTTTTCATACAACTATAGCTGCAGAAAACATTTTGAAATAATTTAGATAGTTAATGCGTATCTGTTTCTAGGCATCTGCAGAGTGCTTCTGGTTTGTTTTTGTGTTGCATTGCATTATACTTTTATTTACTGTATTTAAAGTTTTTTTTAGGGCTGACTTTTTTTGACCCTTTTTGGTTGTTGCTTGGGTTTGTTGTCTCTATTTCAGTTTTGCACTCCATCTATCCATTCAGGCTTTTTTAATCAGAACAGAATATAGCTGCAACCTTTATGCCCTAAAAAGTATGGAGGCCTGGAAAGACAATGAGAGACATGAAATTGTTTAGAGTAGGTCTTCGTCTGAACTAAGGCCACCTTGCTGTTGGTAGATGAGTCCTCACAGTTTTGATTAAAAATGTGCGCAAATAACCTGATATTTCAATATATACTTTAAAGTAGTAATGCATTTATAGTCCATATATTCAGTGTTTATCTGTCTCTTGGTGTCTGCAGAGTGCTGCTGATTTTCGTTTCTGTTTGTTTGCATTACCAGAATTACTCAGTTTGTACTCTGTGCTCTGTAATTACAGTTTGTACTCTGTACCCATGGAGCCACAGATCTGCAAAGAAGTTGTTGGCGAATAATAATCAATATTATTTGCAAAGTTCATTTTTATTCATTTGCAGTGAAGCATTAGTGCTACTACTTATTTTTTGATGCTCATGCTGCTGTTTAAATTTGCAGTCATGACGTGGTGGAGCTCTATGGATGCTAGTAACACCCTTGGTTCTCGAAGGGGCTTTTCAGTTTAACAAAAAACTCGGCCATTCGGTAAGGTTGTACAATATAGTAAAAACTAATCTGCTTTTAAACTCCACCGCTGTCCTGGTACATCTGCTGATCACATGATGCTGTGACCAATCTCAGGTCTCAACGGTCATGGGTCATACATCTAGGAGGAGATGGTTACAGGCTGTGGATAGCTGCAGAGTCACGTGATAAATAAATGTGACATCATCGATCTAGAGACCAGGAGCAGTGGAACAGAAAAGGTTTAAATAATTAGGCTTTTTATCACATTTAGAACCTCCTTGATTGGCTGACGACCATTTTGTAAAAATGGAAAACCCCTTTAAGTATTTGGCAAACTGTAAATCAGAATCAGTACAAGATCAGTCATTCAATGTACTTACAACAACTTTCAAGCAGATTTGTTCTACATGAAATCTATAACATAATGTTCAAAGGTGTAAGTATGTAGACATTCACGTCCTTACAATTTAATTTCAGAGAGTTTGACTTTAGTGTGCCTATAAAGGGCACAAAAGTTGAAGACATAGTACAATCCTGAAAATTTAGGTCATCTAAAAGTTCTCTCCATTTCTTAAGAGGAGACCAGTACTATAAATGACACATGATAGTTGAGGGACACTGTTACAGTATTCACATTGGGGCTTCAGAGCTTCAAATTACTCCTCTAGGAAATCATAAAGAAAAGGGATGAAAGCATTGTGGTTAGAAGAATATCTAGATGAGGATGAGCTCCATAGATGTAATGGAAATGTGAATCACCTCTTAGAAGATGCAGTGTTATTGTGTGTTTCCAAGCATTACTTGACGCATACCGTATCGCATTAGTATATAGAGCTCTACCCTCATTTGGTAAACATAAGGCTGCAAATTGTATCATCAGATTCATGTATGAAACACATTGGATAATAAACAGTGTGTTGGGTAATATCCGAGAGCTTCACAACAGTGAAACAAATTAAAGCGATTTCCCAAATGTTACCGCTAGCAAAGGCAAGTCCCACCAAGGCCTACAGTAAATGAAGATATTATGTATTAAGGATATAATGTATCTGTCATTTTGACAGATTGTGTGGCACAGAACAGATTAACAGATTACTCTTAGTCAGACGGCAGTGCGCTGTGAAAAATGTGCAGGAAATGATAACTGTCGGTTTGTGCTGATTTAATGATATTTTGAAACCATAATAACAATAAAGAAACATGATGAGTTGTTTCTTCACACTCTCTTCTAGGACTTATAAGCAGGGCCACCCCTCGCCTTACATTTATTCTCTCATAACTCCAGGCTCTTAAGTAAATGGCTGGAATAAGGCTGTTTTTCGGTAATTATAGTTTTCCAGTCTAATTGTTATTGTCTACTGTCATGGAAAAGCCACCACTTAGGCTTCTACAAAAGGTGATTTTAAGTCATTTATCCATCGTTATGTATACAATGAAAGCTGTTTACCCTCAGAAGTACTTCATCAGGTGTCCAATACATACAGCCTTTATACAAAAGGTTGACTTGAAAGTAGAAACAAACTGTTGCTTTTTTCCAGAAATGGCGCCACTTTTATCCATGGGCTAAGTGTGGTACTACAGTTCAGCTCCAGTCAAAGGTGATGCTGTTCCTAGAAGAAAGCAACAACGTTCAATGTTTTTCTAATTTCATGTAACCCCTATAATCACATAATTTCTACAGATTAATTTGTTTCTGTCATGATTGTGTCTGACACACCCCTGGCTTTTGGTTCTGGTCGCCGGCCACGGCCGGTACGATGTACACCATGGTTTTTAACATAATACCTTGTATTCTTATTCACCAGTGTGAACTGGTCCTTCTTTCCCTGTATGTTCATTGATTCCTGGCCAACGCCCATGGCCAGGAATCCTCCAGCACTCTTTCAGTTAACCAGTGTTCCTCTTTGATTGACAGTCTTGTTTCCCTATCTCAGGGGTGTCAAACTGCCGGCCCTCCAGCTGTTGGGAAACTACAACTCCCATCATGCCCACTGTTATAGATTATACAAATCATGATGGGAGTTGTAGTTTCCCAACAGCTGGAGGGCCGGCAGTTTGACACCTGTGCCCTATCTGGTTTTGTGTTCTTTCCACCAATCCCCCTCTTTTGTGTTCTCGGGTTCCCTATTTAAGGATGCCTTTACCAGTACCTGTCCCTGTTTATATTGTTTCCGTTCCCTATAGTTCGCCTGTATTCTCATTTGACTTTCTGTGCTCTCTGACTCTTGCTTGGTTCCTGGTTATTCTTTTGTCTCACGTTTTTGTACTGCGCTGCCTGTTTGTTACCGACCTTTCCTGCACGACTTCTCTTGTTTGTTCCGTGTTTGTTTGTTTTCGTCTGTGTTCCATTTACTCAGAGCAGTCATCAGTCTTCTGGTTGGGGCCGACCTGGTAAGGAATTGGGTTCCCCAAAAGGCAGGGGCAGAGGTTGGGACCAGTGTCAGGGCCTCACTCGTCTGTGTGTGCCCTGACAGTCCCTTACAGTTTCATGATGAATTATACCACACTGGGTGCACAATTATCAGGCAAGTGAGTATTTTGAACATGTCATAATTTTTAGAAATATTTTCCAATTCAAAGCTGTATAAACTATAAAGCTTATTGGATTGAAACATATCAGGTGATATGTATTTGTGTTACGAGGGAGTTTGTAGCCTGAGGAGATTAATACTCTATATCAAGGTATAGGACCCTAACCCTGACGTCAAAAATTGTCTTTCAAAGGGTTGTAGTACTTTTGAAATAGCTGAGATATTGGGTTTTGATCACAGAACCGTTAAATATTTTGTTGCAAAAAAATGTGTTGAAAAGAGGATAAAAATTAACTGCCAGAGATTTGAGATGAATTAAATGTAAAGCAACAAGGAAACTATTATCCTCCAGTGCTGTTATATTCCATAACTGCACGCTCACTCGAGTGCCCAGAAGTACATGGCACTCAGAGACTTGACCAACATGAGGAAGGCTGAAACCTGACTACTACTAAACAGGACACATACGTTAAATCATTAAAGGGGTTTTACTACAATGATTACAATGATTAGCTTTTAACATATAAGGACAGGTAATTGAAGATGTTCTAAATACATTGCTTTGTTGATTTGTCTTTGTTCAGGAGATAAAGAAGATTTTATCTCCCCTTAGAACACACAGGATTCTTTAGTTACCGACCATCTTTTCCCACCTTTTCCTGCTCTCTCTTATCTTATTGCTCTAAGCTGTAGTCACTCATGCACTCTGACCATGATGAGTCAACTCCTTCAAAGCCTTATCTCTAGTAACAGACATTGAAAGCTTCTCATTTAGCTAATTAAACACTCTTTAGAGCTCTGCAGCTTGAGTACTACACTTTATAAATCTCTTGTACTCATGTCAGTGTAACAGGAATAACTAGAAATAGAAGAGCTGATGTGCTAAATAGCATGTGTGATTCTAAAGCAGGCTTTGTCTCTGTGAAACTGCATGGTGAGAAAACCCCTTTAAGACTGGGCCAAGAAATATTTGAACCCAGTTTTTATGGATGAATAAGATGAAAATGACTTTTATCTATCTGGACACGTGGCTAGATCAGTAATGGGCACAGATCTCCACTTAGATACCGCCATGTTGGAGATGGGTACCGCTATGGGCTGGATTTATTAAAGGTGAGCTAGTTGGACCTTTTAGGGTTAAAGGTGGACCCAAAATAAACTCCCAAATCTAATGAAAGTTTTTAAAAGACACATTCTTCAAGCAGTGATACAGGGAAAAATCTGCACCTTTCAAGAAAACCATGATTTTTATGCAGGACAATGCTCCATCACACGCATTGAAGTATTCCATTGCTTGGCTAGCTAGAAGAGGCCTTAAAGATGAAAGAACAACAATGTGGTCCCCTTCCTCATATGAACTTACCCCAGTTAAGGACGTGTGGGCCCTTCTTAAAAGGAAGATTTACAGTGAAAGTAAACAGAACAGTGTCTGCGAGGCTGTGATTGCTGCTGCACAGTTGATCATCAACACACTAAGGCCTCGTTCACACAGCTTATTTTGCTGCGGATTGGCGCCGTACTGCGCGCCGGATTTGCGCTGCAGTACGGCGCCAATCCGCGGCAGCAATTACGGGAATCCACTGCTCTCATAGAGAACAGTGGAATCCGTTTTCTCCTCCCCGCTCGGCGAATCCCCCCGCGGGGGAGAAAGTGACATGCACATTATTTCGGCCCCGGACCCCGCCGTAAACAATGCATTGTCTATGGGCTCAATAACGGCTCACAAATCCGTCGGGAATAAGCCGTGTGAACACGGCCTAAGAAATTTTCAGACTCCATGGATGGAAGGTTTATGAATGTTAATGGGAAGAAGGGTGGCTATATTGGTCACTTATTTATTTCTTTTAAATGTCAGAAATGTTTACTTGTAAATTTGGAGTTGTTTGCTTATTATTCTCACTTTAAGGATATGTTCACACGACGGATTCAGATGCTGAAATTTCAGTGTCTAAATCCACGGCGTATCCTCGGCGGAATTTCAGACAAGCATACAATACTGATTTTTAGAGGCCTCCTACATACTATATGGAGGGCGTGGAATCTGCCTCAAGTTACTGACATGTCACTTATTTTAAGCATTTTAAGCACGGAAAACAAACAAGTAAAACCTGCATTGTATCAAATACGCCATAGTTTTAAATAGGAATCAATGTAAAATGAACTTAGGGTGTTTTATAGTCAGATTGGACGCTGATTGGGAAAATCGGCGTCCAAATCAGATGCAAAAATTTTCGGTCTTAGTGTAGATGCACATTTATTTTGCACAATAATAGTTGCTCAACAACTATGCACAAATTGATGTACTCCTAATAAAGCCCTCACTTTTACTTTCCTAAATATTCAAGGTTGAGATTTATCAACATTTTGGATTTACCAACAGCACTGTAGATGTTCAAAAATATATCTTGCCTAATAATTGTGCACACATTGGGACTTGTATGAAAACTGCCGCAGACTAGACAGTCGTACATCTCAGTGGGTTAGTGTATCATTTGTCAGTATGTATGAAAGTGTTGCATGGCAGTTCATAAATGTGGTGAGAGTGTCATGATCTGTGCAGAGAAATGTGTAAAAAGACAGAGTTCCTGGCAGATAGCTGGGGCCATGCTAAACAAACTTTTACTACCAAAAAGCAAAAAAGGACCAATTGTTTCCCAACTAACACCACTAAAGTAGTAAAAACTAGTGAGACCTCGGAAAGTGGCTACTACCATATCTAGAAAATAGCCTGAGAGCAGGAAATCATATTTCGAACAGTGATCTCATTAAAATTAATTTACTTTAATATAGGAGAAACCAAATATCTAAAAATTTTAATGAAAAAAGTGTTTATAAAAAGTTTATCCAGCATGCAAAATCCTGACCTACTGACCCACTGACCTACAATTTGAGGAACAAAAATTAACTTACAATTTAAAAGTATAAGAAGAGATATTTTGTAAGATTTGTGTCACGGTCGGAGATAGTGGATCCTCTGGACCACCGCAAGCGATGGTGTAAGCCACGCCAGGGAGCGGAATCTAAGTAGGTCCCAGTTTTCACCAGAGCCCGCCGCAAAGCGGGATGGACTTGCTGCGACGGGAGTCTACCAGGTCGCTACCCCTGACGTGACTTACTTGCGGAGGCAGCCGAGGTGTAGCGTGGTACAAAATCGTCAGGCAGGTTCGTAGTCGGGGACAGGCAGAAGGTCAGGACAGGCGGCTATGGTTCGTAGACGTGGACAGGCAGGCGGCAAGAATCGTGGTCGAGGAACGGAAGCAACGGTACGGTACACGGTAATCAGAACAAGGCTTAGGAACGCTTTCTCTATAGGCTAATGGCACTAAAGATCCAGCAGGGTAGCCAGGAAGAGGTAGGCTTAAATAGGGGCAGCGACCGGCAATAGCCAATTACCGGTGCACTGGCCCTTTAAATTTAACACTGCCGGGCGTGCCCGCCCTAGGAGGCGGGACCGCGAGCGCCGAGGGAAAGAGCCTGCAGCAGGAGCGCGGCCGGGTAAGTAAGCTCCCGAAGGAGCAGGGGAATGAGCGCACCTGCGTCCTGACATGCGGGATGCGGCGACGCTCGGGTGAGAGGCACGGATGCGCCCGGGACGCAGGGGCATCCGTGACAATTTGTCTTAGAAATAATGAAAAGTATATAAAATATTAACTAAATTTTACTATTCACATAATTATTTTTTAATTGGAAATACAAATAAATGAACTGCACTAGTATCTATAGAGCAGAATAGAAAAAATGATTCAGATACAGAAGTAACTCTTCTTAAAGGGGTCTTACCATGATAGAAAATGATGGCATATCATTGGGATAAGCCATTATTGTCTGATAGGTGGGACCTGCACCTATCTTTGGAATGGACCCCCGAAAGTCACAGCACAGACTGGAGAGCTAGTCATGCTTGCACAGTTACTCTCCACTATGTTCTGTGGGAGTTCCGAGTATTGCCAAGCTGTGTGTTTGGCTGTGCTCAGAACTCCCATAGAACAGAATGGAGAGCCGTGTGCAAGTGCGGCCAGCTCTCCGATCTGTGCTGTGACTTTCAGGGGCCTCTTCCCAAAGATAGGTGCGGGACCTGATGGCATATGCTAGCGATATACCATCATTTACCATCTGTCGTGGTAAAACATCTTTAACAGGCCCGGTTCATACACGTTCTCCAGTGTGTATGTATTCATATGCCTTTTACACTATACATTATGCTAAACAGTAGACAAGTTATATAATTTTTTTAAGCTTAACTGCATTGATTCAGTTTAAGAATCATTTTTGCAATTCAGATAGACCCCTTAGAAATATTATTTCATAATATCCCGACAATGGTGGGGAACCATAGGGAGAAAAGAGACAATAGGCTGATCCACATTATACTTATGGCAGCTAAGAGGTGCCTACTGGCGGATTGGCTACATCCAAAGGTGCCCGCTGTGACAACGGTTATTCAATCGGTTAAAAATCATATGCTGATAGATAAATTGGGCATGCTTCATAATAAAGAATCAAACACAGAAACATTTTCAAAACATGGCAGGTATTTATTGAGGCTTTTCTGGCGGATACGGAAATACATACATTTATGCAATCTTTCAAAGATACAACATGGTATCTCAAACATAAGATGGCAGGGTCTCTGGGAAGACTACTGATCCAAGAATAAAGCCTAGAGGAAATGACATAATTCGAGTTGGCAGAATAAAGGGTCCTGGTACTGTGGGAGGGTGGGAGGTGGTCTAAGGCTCCTCATATACTGTATGTTATGTTTATGTTCTGGTTATCTTTATTGATTGTTGTTATGCTAAACCCATTGGTAACAACCTGTAGGTAAATACGTCTGTAAAAACCATAATGTGATACTAATGCACACGTAATATCTTAAAACTACTAATCGCTGTTTGCTACTTTTGTATAAATTGTTTTAAAAAAAACTAATAAAATTTTCATGATAAAAAATAAAAGAATCATTTTTGCGAAGTGACATTGTGTTTTCATGTTTACAATCTTCCCATCCATTTTTATATGGGGGGATGGCATTATTCTTGGTAGCATACTTAGAAATTTACTAGTAATTTTTCAAATTTTCAAGAAAATTTGTAACATTGATTTTTCCAGTGACCAGTCTAGTTCTGATGTGGCTTTGAGGGGCTAGTATGCTAGATACCCCGATAAATTACTCCATCTAAAAAACAACACCCCTTATAGTATTCTAAACCGTAGTTACAAAGTTTATAAACCCCTTAGGTGTTTCACAGAAATTAAAGCAAAGTGTAGGTGAAATTTCAAAATTTTAAAATTTTCTTGTAGATTTTCCATCTCATATGTGGACCTTGTGCTCTATTTGGCTCAGCCACAAGCCTCAGAGTTAGGGGAGCACGTACTAGACTTTGGGGTCACAGTTTCATTTACAATTTTCTTTAGGCGCCATTACAGGTTTGCAGAAACCCTAAGGTGCTAAAACTTAACGCCCCTAAAAAGACCCATTTTTGGAAATTACACCATTTAGGGAATATATCCAGGGATGTAGTGAGTATATCGACCCCACAAGTGTTTCACAAATTTTTTAAGTACTGTGAAAATGAAACTTTTTTTTTCCCAATAATCTGCAATTTTGGCTGAAAATGTTTCATTTCTACAAAGAATCCTGGAAAAAGAACCCCAAAATTTGTTACACAATTGTTTCCAAGCTTTTCAATACCCTATATGTGGATGTAAACTGCTGTTTGGGCGCATGGCAGTGCGTACAAGGGAGGGAGCGCTATTTTGTTTTTGGAAAGCAGATTTTGGTGAATTCCATGTCGCATTTACAAAGCCCCCAAAGTACCAGAACTGGTGAAACCTACGAGAAGTCACCTCATTTTGGATTCAACACCCCTCATGGATGTCATTTAGGGGTTTGTTGTACATTTTGGGTGCACAAGTGTTCTGTAGGTTTTTTAGCTCTGGAACATGAAACTGGAAGTGGGGGGGTTCAGTTCTGCGATTGCTTTTTGGTATTCATTTTTACAGTGTTTGCTGTACGGTATTAGTGACATGATAACTTTACTATGGGGGTCGGTACAATTGAAATGATATAAATTTTATATAGTTTTATTAATGTTTTTACTTTTACACAATAGAAATGCGTTTCTAAAAAATTGTGTTTTTATGTTGTCCTATTCTGACGGCCATAACTGTTTTATTATTCTGTATATGGAGCGGATTAAGGCCTTGTTTGTTGTGAGATGAGTTGATGTTTTTATTGGTATCATTATGGGGTTCATATGACATTTTGGTCGTTTTTTATCAAAGTTTTTGTGAGGCATTTTGAACAAAATACAGTAATCCTGGTAGTGTTTTTTTTTTTATAGTGACCACCGTGTGGTATAAATGACATGCTAGCTTTACTCAATCAGGTCAATATGATTACAGTGATAAGGAAAATAAATTTTTGCCTCACCATAGTCTGGGAGCCATAACATTTTTATTTTTCTGTGTACAAAGCTGTACATGGGCTTGTTTTTTTGTGGGATGAACTCCCTGCCTCTGTCTTTCCCATAGCTGCCGCGATCGCAATTGATCATGGCAATTAAGGGAGTTAATTATCCACGACCGGAGTGATCTTCGGCCCAGGCGATATAGCTTGTGAGCTTGCACGATCCTCATGTCGTACCCTTATGTCAATTTGTGGGAACCTCTTCCAGACCATTTGGGTACGTCAAATCTTGGTAAGCGGTTAGAGAATTATAATTTGATATAGTGAAATTAGACCAGACTCCAATGGATTCAAGACATGCATTATTGAATTAGTCAGAATGGCGTTACCATTCTAGTTTTCAAAGGGGAGTTTTCAAAGGAATTCTGTCAGCACTGATTGGACAATCTTAGACTATGTAGGTATACACCCCCAATTGGTTACACCCAGCTGACGGATTCAGTAATAAATATCGACTCAACTTCTCAGATTTCTATGTGGCATCTACTGTACTTTATATGTGTTTTCAATTCTGCCTGTGTGTTTGGTTTCTTAAGTGAGTTCAGTGGTCCCTATTCAGCTTGCTGTTAGCCCGATGCACATTTCTCCTCGGGGTGGGATGCCTTGCTCTTGGTTTTCCTTGTTAGTTCTACATGAGTGATATGTCCTTTAGCAAATCAAGTAAAATCAACATGGAATGTAGTTGTATGGTGGCAAGTCGTGGGGTCCAGACAATCTTCATCCTGGTCCAGATTTGGTTAGACACTAGAACCAACTTTAATCTTGCCACCAGGGCTGTGGAGTCAGAGTCAGTGCCCTTTTTTGTGGAGTCGGAGTCATTATAAAATTTACCAACTCTGACTCCTAAAATATATATTAAATTGGTCCAATTAGTTCAATGCAGTGCCAAGAGCAAGATGAATTGGGTCTTGCCAGTGCTACTGCTCCCATATCTTCAGCCTCAGATGAGGAGTTTAATTTTCAAAATTATTTGGAGGACATGGAGCAGGCAAAGCGTTACCGCAGGGGAAAAGATTCTGCTCCCATAGCAAACAGATTGACCAGATTTCAGCAAAATTTTTCACTTGCTTTCAAAGAAGTAGAAGAGTTCAACCGTTCATCAGAACTGACTCTACATGAGGCAATTCCTTTGTACCCTGACATTGTTAGAGATGTTGCCCATGTGGTCACCGCTTTGTCACCAATCCAAGTTAGTGTAGAGAGGCCGTTCTCCAGCCTTAAAATAATTTGAGGTTGTCTATGAAGGAGAATCTGATGGAGGCAATACTATTTCACAGAACAAATCCATAGACTACACAAATGTTATTCAGGACGTTTTTGTTGAAAACTGTTTTTCCCCACTTACTACAGCATTTTGCATATTTACAATTTTAAGTTTTTTTGTGTTCTAAAGTTGTATCCAATAAATATATTTTACACTGACAAGCAAAAGGGTAACAATGTTTTGAACTTTTGGCTTTCAGGCTCCATATCTCACCATCCACTACAGCTTTCAACATGAGACTACCATCATTTTATAGACAATCATCTTGTCTATCTCATACATAACTTTGACCTGCAACTATTTAGGATATGCTCAGTTATGCCGATTCTTGTCATTTAACTGCATTGTTACTGTTTTGCTCATGGTGGTGGGACAATGTTTTTATTCTTGTATACTACCAATTACCAATTATAAAATCTCCTAGGATGATAATGAGAAGACTGCTAAGAAGTGATCTCTACAGAAAAGAAATGTTGGTGTTTGTAATGTACACGATATTAACATCTTCTCATCTAAACTTACAGACATTATTTTGGGAACTTCAGCTAATTCCAATGTCAGGACATGAAGTGCTTAGCATTGTCCCAATTTGGCAGCAAATGCTGGGCTTGGGCTTTTCATGTTGATTGTATTGATTACAGCTGAAAGTCTTGATGACGCATAACTAAGTGTCTTTAATTAATCAAAATATGCCTCATTACTTCTCCTTCTGAGATAAACAGTAAGTTAATTCATGACATCTGAGGTCATTTCCAAACATATGTGCTTAAAGGGGTTGTCTCACTACAATGATTGCTTTTTATGTTAAAGATCTTGCAAAAACAAGTCACTTTGTAATATATGTCCATTACCAGTGTCCTACCTATTCTTAGATATCCCCTCTTGTATGAGCTGCATCATCTCCTCAGGTCGCTATAGCTACATACCTGTTTGATCTCTCCTGATAGGCTGCCAGCGCTGGTAGCTATAGCTACAGACCTGGCTTCTACTGCAGCCTAGTAGAAGCCAGTAAACATGCCCCTGAATTCAAAATGAAACCAAGAAAACAGGACGAACCAATGTAGTGAGACAACCCCTTTAACTGTGCAATCATACTCTTATAACTGGCCTTAAGTACTGGACTATCTGAGGCCAGACTGAGATTTGTATGCCTTGTATTTGTTAATTCAATTAGGGCCCTATCATCAACACCCTTATGATCACTATATGGTGGTATGTTGCTCAGTTTAGAAGAGTGGTATATAACAGTATATCTTCATACATAAAATTCCTTTTAATCTGCATAAAAAGTTGAAGAATTTTGTAAGGACATAGGGGCACATTTAAACTTAGGATAAGTCAAATTTATCACAGTGCCTCACACTGGCTTACTTTGCACCATGATTGTGCACCACAGTATTACTAAGCTCTTACAATGTAACAGAACGGAAATCTGTCAGGATTCTTTGTTGGTTCACATTTCTGCACAAAACTTAGGCTATGTTCACACGGCATAATTGTGTCGAGTACAGTACGGTCGCAATTACGCCGGGTGATTTGACAGTGGCGCTGATCAGTGGCGGCGCGGGGGGGCCAGCAGCCCGCCGGCCCCATTGACATGCATTACTCGCGGTGCGTATGCGCTGCAAGTAATTGACATGTCACTTGTCTCCCAGTGCGTACAGTATGATCGTATTGTACGAGCGGGGAGAGGAGGCGTAATCCATAGTTCTCTACGAGAACTATGGATTACGGTAATTTCGGCGCGCCTCTCGCTCGTATTAGAGCACAAATACGACGCAAAATGTGCGCCGAAATTTGCCCGTGTGAAAATATCCTTAGTATGAACTTTTCACCTAACTGTGAAGCGTAATTACAGTTAAAGAAAGTTCATTCTCCCACTGCACTATCAAAAAAGAGCTAAGCTGAATGTATCTGACAACAGGCTCATTGACTGTACCCATTGACAATCATCAAGATAGGGAGTCCAGTTCTGAACTACAATTTAACATAGAGAGTACATCTAACATATACACAGCCGAGTCACATTATTATGACCACCATCTAATATCCATAGTAACCGCCATGTAGCACAGACAGCAGCTAGCTGGTAGTGACTCAAGGTCCTGGTAGGTTGTCACAGGTATTACGAGCCATACTGACTGCATCCCACAGCTGCTGGAGGATGGGTGAGGGAGAATGCACAGAGCAAATATGACCATCAAAGTGGTCCCACAGAAGCTCACGTCTGGGAAATTACAGGGCCAGGCTAGTACTTTGAAGTCTTGGTCATGCTTTTCCAAGCAATGTTGGACATTTCTAGCCATGTTACATTATCTTGCTGGAGGATCCCATAAGTCCCAATGAAGACAATCGGTATGTATGGGTATGCATGATCTGCAAGGATGGATTCATACTCAGATTGGCTGACAGTGCCTTCCACATGGATAAGTGGGCCCAGAGAATGCCACAAAAACATTCTCCAGACCATAACACTGCTATCACTAGCTTGTGTTTTTACAGTAATGGTTGCAGGGGTATTTGTCCACAGATGTTTGTCACTTGACGTGCCAAAATCCATCCGTTCAATTAAGCAGATAACGTGACACATTGAGAAGGGAACCCTTTGCCAATCATCAGAGTTCCAATTCTGTAACTATTGTGAAAATTGAAGCCCCATATGCAGTAGGTTCACTGGAGAGGTGTTTTAGATAAAAGTATGGTAGCCCCCTGGTTCACTTTGGTGGTCCACCATCATGCACCTTCATAGCATCAATGGCACTTGTCGACTCTGTAGTTTCCATGTGCCTTATTTACATTGTTGCCATTTGTTCCAGCAAGATACACTCTCACCACAGCAGCCTCCGAAGAGTTTACAAACTGCACAGTTTCAGAAATATGGTCACTCTTGAAAGTGAATAATCAACCCGTTTTGCACAGCTCATATGCCGACCACGCCAGGTAAAGATACGTATCTTCCTTCATGGACTACCTGCTGGCAATGTTGAAAGTAGAAATTGGTCGTAACAATGTGACTGTGTAATATATAGTGGCACTCAAATGTAAATTGTGAATATATCATTTAAGCACTTTTGCTGTCAAGAAGTATAAAAATATTGATATATACTGTAGTATACAAGATTTCAATGTTCTGTACAGTACGTGATAAAGCTCTGCTATCATCACTGCCATTAACAACACCGCACCAGCCCGACAAGTTCATTGATACCAAAATGATCTCATATGTATAGCTTTGAAACAGTACTCCTCCTGATTTTGGTCACCTAAAAAATCAATGTATTCTTTCACTCAAATGCATAATGACATTTAGGTTTGTCATTTATTTGCTTAGCCATAAATATACTGTATAATCAACCAATAGTGACGACTATTATCTCATACAAAGGAATGTAAGTTGTAACTGGCCTCTACTAACCTAACTAAATATCAATAATAATTTCTAGCTATATCTTGTATGAACACAGATAATTATTGTACTTAATTGTGTTTAGTTGAGAAGAACATAGTAATGAAGAACATAGAAATGCTTTAACATTCTTCAGAAATGTAGTTATGGTGACACCATGTGTAATCGCCATGATCCTATTAAATGCTCTCCCTACAAAACAACTTGTAGTTGTGGTTTGTCTTGCATTTGTCGACCTGTCAGCATCCCTGCAGCAGCCAGCGATGATCTGAAGGAAACCTGGTGTTGATCATTACCACGTTGCTAAAGTGTCTTAGCAAGTGTCATGTTAGACGTTCACAGTTTAAGACAGCTTTGTTATTCAGTCTTGAGTCACACTTTAGACTGTGACATGTTGAGAATGAGTGCCAAGTAAAGCAACAAGAGAAAAAGTCAGATAAAAAATGCAAAGTAGTATTGTACAAGTTTGTTTTTTAAAGTTTAGTTTATTTTTATTCAGCTGAAAATCCATGCTGTCCATATTATTACTAATAATTCAGTATTAGTTGAAGAGTCTGCACAAGTACTAAAGTGGATCTGTCAGTTTCATAAACTCTCCTTTCCAAGGGCAACATATTGGAGTAACCAGCCTGCTCTTCTGTTAGCCAAAAGGGCACATTAATGCTGTTTAGCTAACAGGAGACATAAAATAATACAGTGAAATAAAGCAGTGATATGTTTCCATAATGCAACAGCACAATATCCTGAATACACCCATTCTTTTGGGGAACTTTTAGGGCGATATGTATAAATGAAGCTGTACCATTTTTTGCCGTGTTTTGAGCCAAACTGTCATAGCCATGTTCTACAGATGTAGCCAAAGTTTGACGCAAAACTGTCGTACAAGTCCATACCAGTTTCAAAGTGGCATGGCTGAGACTACTTTAGGCGTAGAAAGTGCTGTGAGACACTTTCATGCATACTGTTGGATTGTACACTATTAAAAACAGAGGTAGAACAGGAGAGTCGGTGACAGATTCATACATGTCGCCTTTAGTCTTTCCTAAGGTTTTGGTATTCAAGACTAAGGACGACATGTATGATCGGGATTTGCACCTATTTTCTGGCAAAAACGGGTCACCGATCCGAACCCCCCGTCGGCGCAGGGATGCGATTTTTGGCGCAGCCTTCGCCACTTTCGGCTGCCCCTAACATGAAGGGGGTGCTGGGGGGCGCGGTGTGGGCGTTTTTGGGGCGGGACGCGGCACATTCGAAAACTCTGAGGCATGTATAAACGGACTCGGCAAAGTGCGGCATATTGCAGGGATGCCAGTCCACAGCCAAGACCTTTGAATTTTGGTCAAAAATGACCGGAGGAGGCGAAGAGAAGCGGAACGTAACATGAGAGGAAACATTAGAAATCGCAAAAGAAACCATCTCGGCTCTCAGCTCCGTGAGGCATGGAGCATGATTCTAAAAGAAACGTTTTTATTACGTATAAAATATTATCAGAAAAAGAGCTCAAACCTTCTAAAAAAATATATATATAAATAAAATCACTTTCCAAAAATCAAGAACGGCGCAACATCGGTTTTAGGATTTTGGAAATTGGGGGAAAATACAGTAATTCAAATTCTGAAGCTTTTCTTTGGGTGGGCAAAAACCAGCCAATCAATGGGAGGACAGTGAACCTTTATAATCATGGAGAAGTATTGACCAATCAATGCAAAAGCGGGCATTTCAAAATACGGGTAAAAAATGCAGAAAAGAGTGATTGGTTGAGTAGCGGGGGCTTGGCTATTCTGGCCAATCAGAAGCGAGCTACTTTGTCCCATTGTGTTAGGGGACAGATCGGGGAAAATGAAATTCAGCACCGTGGGGCATGGATTTTTAGTAAATAAATGTTTTTTTTTAAAGGGGAGTATCGTTCCTTACTTCGGCTCTTACACTGCTTTGAGCTTCTCAACTCTGTAAATGCAGGGGGTTTCTTCCCCCCAGCTGGAGACATATCCCCCCTTCACTCTGGCCTGAGACCCCCCCGCCTCCCCTCTGAGCCCAAATATCACTGTGTTCCCCTATCATCTTTTTTTATAAGGTGTATACATACCACAGGCGGCATTTAATCTAATTGAGCACTGTTTTCCTCCACACTGGAGATGTATTTCAGCTTTCTAAGAACGGCACAGATCTCGGTATGCGGAGAGTTAGCACAGGGGGCCAAAATGTCATGTTTTTCATTGTACAATCTGCTGAAGTCTGTTTCTAGGTGTGGAGACGAAAAATGCTCAGCCCCCAATTGAGTCATTCTGTACAGCCCGTGAAAGACCCAGGGGCTGACAGAATGAAATGAGCTTCAGCTGTGAAATGCAAGAAGAGGGATTAGACCCCCAAATGGATACAGTGTAAAAAAAAAAACAAAGATAAGGGGCCCCTGTGAGAACAAGGAGCTTTGCTAATGAACCCCAATTTTCAAAGTTGCTTGTTTTCACTGTCCCCCTTTTCTGAAGACCATTTAAAGAAACGATAACACCCCTTTAAGTGTAAAACATTCTCTTAAAAGAGTAAAACCTATAAACCTCATAAATAAAATAAAACAACGGTTTGTCGTCGTCACCAGCGCAACTAGGGAATTGGGATTTAAAATTGCCGGGAAAAAAATAATTCAAATTCTGTAAGCTCTTTTATTGGTCGGGATAAAACCCGCCAAACAAAATAGGAGTGACGTGACCCATTTAACCCATGGGGAAGTATTGACCAATCAAAAGACAAGGCGGGACGTTCAAAAAACATAAAAAAAACAAAAAGAGTGATTTGGGTTGGACCGGCGGGAAATATGAAAAACCCCCAATCTTTGTATGCCTCTATTTTTTGGGGGGCAAGAAGGGGGCGATAGAAAGGGGCCCCAAAAAATTTTAAGTCTATGGGAAATATTCTGTACTGTGATTGGGTTGGGGGGGAAAAGGGGGTCGTCCTGCTTGCCCAATAGCGGGGGGAGCTATTATCTCATAGAGTTCTATGGGGAAAAAAAATGCAGAGCAAGTCTGTTTTGTAATTGGTCAGTTTTAAAAAAAAGGGCGGTTATTTTGGGCCAATGGGGGAGGAGGACGCTTTTATGGGTTTTCTAAGCAATCTATAATAAAATGTACATGCCTGAAATCAAATGAAAGACTCAAGAAGTTGTACCGACTCTTTAAAATAAACAAAAATTTATGGGGGTAAAAAAAAAAATTTAATTCAATAAATTAATTTTTTTTTTTTTAATTTCATTAGCCAATGAAATTTTAGAGGGGTTGAAATAAAAAATAAAAAATAAAAATTAATTTAGTGAAAAATTATTTTTTTTCTTACCCCCATATTTTTTTATTTTATATAGAACGGTACAATTTTGTGGTCTTATCATTTTATTTCTGCCATGTACAGTTTAACTACAGTTGCTTTTGAAAACCCATAAAGCTTCGCTCGCTCTCCCTTGGGCCCAAATAACCGGCCTCTTTTAATTTGGGCCCCAAATCACAAACAGAGCTCGCTCTCTTTTTTTTCCCCATGAACTTTTGAATAAGTAGTCACCCGCTGATTAGCAAAGCATGAGGGGGCCCCTCTTCCCCCCAACCAAATCACATTTTACAAAAAATATTTCCCTAGACAGTAATAATTTTTAGGGCGCCCTTCTATCCCCCCCCTTCTTGCCCCCACTAAAAATAACGATACATTGATTGGTGGATTCATATCTCCCGCCGGGGCTTAACCAATCAGTCTTTTTCCCTTTTTTTTACTGTATTTTGAACTATCCCGCCTTTGCATTGTTTGGGTCTACCCCCAGGGTTTAGGGGGTCACTGTGCTCTATTCTGATGGGGGTTTTCTGCCGCCAATGAGAAGAGCTTACAAAATTTTGAATTACTGTTTTTCCCGGCCAATTTACAATATCGCAATTCCTGTGTGCGCCCGGTCTCGTCGACAAATCGTTTTTTTGGGGGATTTTTTTAGTATGTTTATAGAAGGGTTTTTGCTCTTTTTCAGATAATGTTTTTTTAAACCCAATAAAAAAATTTTTTTTAATCATACTCCAACCGGGAGGGCGTTGGAGCCGAGAATTTCATTGTCACATTTCTCCATAGACTACAATGGGGCAAAATAGGGCGCGCTTTGGCCCAAAAGCCCCAAGCCCCCTTTTTTAACCCAATTTACTCTTTTCTGCCTTTTTACTGTTTTTAAAAATGTCCCTCTTGTCTTTTGGTGGTCAGTATTCTCCTAGGTTATAATGGGTCTTTTTGTCGCTCCTATTCTGATTGGTTGGTTTTTTGGGGACCAATGAGAAGCGGGTTACAGAAAATTTGAAGTCTGTATTTCCCGGCAATTTTAAAATTTCCCCAAATTTCCCGATTTGGCCCCGGGCGGCGACAAAAAGCGTTGTTAGTGATTTTATTTATGTATGTTTATAGAAGGTTTTAGCTCTTTTTCAGAGAAAGTTTTTTCACTTAATAAAACCAATTTATTTACTAATACTGCTGCCCCGGCACTGAGATTTCAGTGCCCCGATCTGTCCAAAGATACAAAAGGGGAAATAGCTCGCGCTCTGATTGGCCGGGGGTAGCCAAGCCCCCGTAGCTCAACCCAAACAGCTCTTTTTCTGCCTTTTTTACTGTTTTTTTTGAACTGTCCCGCCTTTTTCATTTGATTGGTCAATACTTCTCCATAGGTTATAATGGGTTCACTGTCGCTCCCATTCGATTGGCCGGATAGCCAAGGCCCCGCTAGTTCAACCAATCACGTTTTCTGCATTTTTACTGTATTTTTAACTGTCCCGCTTTGCTTTTGATTGGTCAATACTTCTCCATAGGTTTAATGGTTCACTGTCGCTTATTCTATTGGCTGGTTTCTGCCCACCCCAAAGAGAAGAGTTACAGAAATTTGAATTTCGTATTTCCCCGGGGGAAATTTCCAATATCCAAATTCCCGATGTTTCCCGTTTTTGATTTTTGGAAGTTAATTTTTTGTATTTTTTCTAGTAGGGTTTTTGATTTTTTAGATAATGTTTTCACGTAAAAAAAACGTTTTTTTTGATTCATACCCATGCCGCACGGGGATGAGAACTGAGATTTTTTCTTGAGCGAACTTATATATTTTCCCTTTAAATTTTTAAAAGATCCACTTTTTTCACTCCCTTTATTCGCTTTTGAGGGTTTGATTTTTCACTTTTTATTCATTATTAATTTTTAAAGACAAATCTTTTTGCTATTCATAACATGTTTAAAGATTTTTGTCATTTTTCCAGCCTGTCTCATTCGGGGAAAACATGGGAGGCGCAGTCCCTTCTCGCCTGTCCCTTCTGGCCCCCCACACTGGCGAGGGTGGTGGACTTTTTTCCCGCATGTAGACGGGGACCCCACGGGGGCGAATCTTGGCGCAGTCCCCACGCGCCCATGTCCCGCATGGGCCC
>JAODAL010011042.1:0-101974 GCA_025379985.1 Phyllomedusa bahiana | reverse complement strand
TTTTTGGGGTTTCCCTATATAAAGGTTTTTGGAACGTTTTTTTCGAAAATATATTAGCTATTATGCCTCAATATGATTCCTTTTGTAAAACAACATAATTACAAAACAGAGCTACATCTGTGCTTATCTTAATATTTAATAATTTAAATCAAATACAAAGCAAATATAAACTTATTTTTCTTAATTTATATGCTCATTTATTTTTGTAATATAACTTTGAACGCACCGAGTTTTCTGGAAGTCGTCTATCTCTTCCGATATAAAATATTGCTGCTATTTTTTAATTATACCAGCACTGAGGTTTTTTTTAATAGTTTCTAACTATGCACATGTTTATTAATTGCCCCTCTATCCCCTTACAAGCATTTGACTTACAGGTACATCATACTGTTGGTATGGAGGTATGGAGAGGGCTCACTCGCTGACCCACTCCATATACGTCGGGTAATAGCTAATCGTTATAGCTGAGACCTGCAATAAGCAGCCGGGATCAGAAAGCTCCATTCCCACCTACTTAACCATTTATACACTGCTGTGCACCGTTCCTATGCCAGTTCCCTCCCACCCTGCCATCTCCCCTCTCACCACAATGAGATTGCTGGGAGCTGAGCGGTTACCAGAAGTCTGATGAAGGCTTCCATAGCTGCCATGTTACTCCACCTGTCAAATCCTGCCATAGACAGGATGTTATAAAAGAGCCCTCTTTGTATAACTTTCTGCATCATGTATCTAATGCAAAACCATGTAAAAGTGATCATACCTCTAGTGTCAGGCACCCTAGAACAACAAGTACAAAGGAACTCGATGGATGCGGGCCAAATGCAGTCATAGGTGGTGCAAGTACTGTTAATACATCATCTACTATAATTAAGTTTGTTAGTGTAGAAAAGGTCCAAGTCAAGTTAAATAAACTGAATGTGAACAAGGCTCCAGGCCCTGATGGTATACACCGAAGATTTCTTAAAGAGCTCTGCTCGGTTGTTGGTGTGCCTCTGTACATGATATTTAGAGTTCCTCTGGTGACTGGTATAGTGCCAAGAGACTGGTTCAAGGCAAATGTAGTTCCCTTCTTTAAAAAAGGCTCCAAGTTTTGCCCAGTTAATTATAGACCAGTAACTTTAATATCTGTTGTGGGAAAATGTTTGAGGGGCTCATAAGGGACTATATACAGGAATATTGTGGATGAATACAATATTATAAGTATTGCCAGCATGGTTTTACTAAGGACAGAAGTTGCCAGACCAATCTGACTGTTTTTTAAAGAAGAGGTGAGTAGAAGTCTGGACAGCGGGGCAGCTGTGGATATTGTGTTTTTAGACTTTGCAAAAGCGTTTGACGCTGTCCCTCATAAGCGTTTGTTAGGTAAATAAGAATCCATTGCATTAGAAATAACATTGTGTAATTGGATTAAAAACTGGATCGGATTGTACTCAGAGAGTGGTGGTAAATGACTCCTACTCTGAGTGGTCCCGGTTATGAGTGGTGGCCCCAAGACTCAGTATTGGGTCCTCTTTTATTTAATGTATTTATTAACGATACAGTGGAAGGGATCAATAGCACGGTTTCTATTTTTGCAGATGACACTCAGCTATGTAGGGTAGTGCCATCAATGGAAGAACCTCATAAATTGCAATCAGACCTGGACATAGGGAGTGCTTGGGCATCCACTTGGCAAATGAGGTTCACTGTGGATAAATGTAAGGTTCTGCATCTGGGTAGAAATAATCTGCAGGCATCATATGTCCTAGTGGGAGAAAAACTAGAAGAATCACTTGTTGAGAAAGATCTGGGCACTCTTGTAGATCATAGACTACAGAACAGCATGCAGTGGCATGGACTCGCGGGACAAGGATGTAATTCTACCGCTGTATAAAGCATTGGTGCGACCTCACTTGGAAGATGCTGTTCAGTTCTGGGCCCCAGTTTATAGAAGAGATGTAGTAGAGCTAGAGAGAGTGCAAAGATGAGCAACCAAACTTATAAGGGGAATGGAGCATCTTAGTTATGAGGAGAGGTTAGCAGAATTGAACTTATTTAGTCATGAAAAAAGACAGCTTCAGGGGGACATAATTAATTTATATAAATATATAAATGGTCCCTACAAAAAATATGGGGAAAAATTATTTCAAGTAAAGCCCCCTCAAAAGACAAGGGGACATTCCCTTCGGCTAGAGAAAAAAGGATTCAATCTCCAGAGGAGAAGGGCGTTCTTCACTGTAAGAACTGTAAATCTGTGGAATAGCCTGCCTGAGGAGCTGGTCACAGCAGGAACAGTAGAGAGTTTTAAGAAAGGCTTAGATAACTACCTGAAACTTATTTCATATTTTAATGCGTATGTAGCTATGTAAAATTCTGGATCCTGGCTGGTAAGGGTTCTGTGGTCAGAGATGGCGTCTCCATTGGAGCAGATTGGTTCTTGCCTTTTGGGTTTCAGGGCATTCACCAGTGGGGAGGCTGGGCTTAAAATCCTTGTCCCCTCCCTTCAACCACATTTTTTCACCCTTGGTTGAACTTGAAGGACACATGTCTTTTTTCAACCGTACTAACTATGTAGCTATTCAACTATGAACTACAAGCACTAATAAAACTAAAAAAAAAAATTAAAAGTTCATAATAACTCCTATTTTACAAATAAAAAAGTGTGATCTATTAAAGTATAACCTCATTTATCCTATACAACCATAGAAGAAAAACACTCCCAACACCAAAACTAGAATTAAAAAGTGATCAGAAAGTTGCATGTATTCTAAAATGGTACCAATCAAAACTACACTTCAGCTCGCAAGCCCCCACTCAGGTCCATAGATGGAGGAAGTTATTGGTTGCTAAAGCATAACAAGAACTCTATAAATTTGATATTGTTTCATATCAGGAATCATACCGACCTGCAGAATACAGAGAACAACATTGAAGCTGAAAAGTGAATCCCTAAAAATTACCTCCACTGGTGGACCCCCAAGTATCTACTCACTGGTGAGCTCCAAAGAATCCACTTCACTGGTGGGCCTCAAAGAATCCACTTTACTGGCGGGCCCAAAAGAATCAACTCCACTAGTGGGCTACAGGCAGTTCAGTCTGACACTGTTTACAGGGGAGGGGTAACACTTCCTGTTTAATGACATAACTTCCAGTTTCCAGAGTAAAACATGTGACCTATTCTCTTCAATAGTCAGGAAATGCTAAGGCAGAACGTCTAATTTTTTATTTATTTTTTACTTTTTAAATGAATGTTGTTGAGAAAGAAAGGCACAAGCCTTGCAAAGTGCATTGAGCTGATTTTTCATGTTATATGATTAACAATCAAATAGTAAAATAGAAAAGAGTTGCGCTCATCCTTTAAAAACAGGAGGACACACCCATTTTATTATAGAAGTACCTACTGATGACTTTTCTAGAGCCAAGGGTAGTTGTATGTAAGACTCCCCATAGGAGGAAAGTTCTCCCTTTCATGATAATTATTATGCACTAATGCTGAATAGAATAATGATTACATAGTAGATTCTATTTTCTCTGATTTATGTAGTGTAGTCACTATAGCAGATACATATTGCAATGTCAAACTATTTAAAGGGAACCTGTCACATAGATTATGCCCCCCTTGCTGAGGACAGCACAAGCGAGTGTCAGACCTGCTGTTTCTAATGCTGTGTCCCTTATTCTGTAAGATGCAGCAGTTTTAGAGCATTTACCCCTCAAATCATATTCATAAGTATGTGTTAGCCCCGTCCACTGACAGTTATTCACATGTTTCTACCTATTCAAAGTAATAGGTTAGTCAGTCGAGGTGGGTGGAGCTAGCCTCAGATGGGCGGGGTTTGGAAAAAACTGACTCTTTGATTGACTGTTCGAATGACTCTTCTGGCTGAAAACTGTAGATTTGAGCATTAAATACACGAAAACTGCAGCATCTTAAAGAATAAGGGACACAGTGCTGGAAACAGAACGTCTGTCACTATCTTGTGGTGTCCTCAGCAAGGGGGGCATAATCTATGTGACAGGTTCTCTTTAAAGGGCACCATCCTTTTGTTTACTGAAGATAAAGATGAAGTGCTAGACAGAGCCTGAATATTATATCTAGGTGATCAAGATACAAGATACAGATAACATGAAACAATAATGGTAGCACTAAATTTTAATAGCAGCAAACCAGAAAAGAATATGTGGATTTGTGTAGGGATTGACAGCTTCTTATCAAGTGGGCAGCATTCACTTCCTAAACAAAAAAAAAAAAAAAAAACCTATTAACATATAACTTTTACTTGTAACCTCTAAAAAATACTTCAACCCTTATACATTTTGGAGTGAAGAAATATTCCTGGACAACAAGTAAACCACTCCTTACACATATAGGTTGTAATAACCATAATAAATATTCCACAGTAAATAATATGTCTTATAAAGTGAAAGAGAGTTATAGTCAAAACAACATTATTTGACCCTTAATCTTTACCTTATACATCCCTATCAAAAAGACGGGTAATCGCCCTGAAAAGGGCGACCCCACTAACTGACGGCTCACCGAAGTGGTCCCTAATTTTCTCTCCCTGTTAGTTAATGCAGAAAGTAAGGAATATACTATAAGAACACAAAGCCTGTGTATGACAATACTTATCTTGTTATTCCACTATACAGTAGACATTGTAATTGCCAAAATGATTCAATTAATAGGTGTAACTACCCTTCCTAGAGCTCAACAGCAAAATGACATGGGCCCTACCACCAAATCACAGGAAACTTAATGATAGCATAAAGAACAATAGTTAAAGGTATAAATAATAATACCATATATCAGAGAACTCATATAATTAGTATAGACAGCGGAAAGAAAACAACTTATTTATTTACTACAATAAAATCTAATGTTCTTTAACTTCACTGGGCTTCCTAAACCTTTGGGCCCGTCCCAGCTGCTATGACTCATAAGGCTATGGTTATGCCCGTGACTCAATGTACAGCATTTTAGTAAATTGTAGTTAATCATAATGTGTAGAATAAGATGCAATGTCACTAGTGTTGCCTGTGGCATTATTAATGCCCAAGCTACCAAAAACTGTGCATGTCTCTAATGACATTTATTTTATCCAAGAATGATACAGGCAAACATCCATTCAAGTTCATAATATATTGCTGTAGAATAGCGATTCTTCAAAATAGAATAAGATCCAGAAATTAATATTTTTAAAAACATACTACATAATACAAAGTCTACGAATTTCAGTCTTCTGTAGGAATCCATACTGGTTTGAAACGGAGAAATATCCTAACTTCTGACTGACAAATGGCACTAAACTTCCACCCATTTGTCAGTCAGAAGTTAGGATATGTCTCTGCTTCAAACCAGTATGGATTCCTACAGAAGACTGAAATTCATAGACTTTATATTACTCAATTTTTTTAGGTGGACATTGTATAATTTTTTTTTTGAAAACTGTGAAAGTCTTAGCTTATGTCTCATCCGCTCCAGCCACTTCCCCAGTCAGTTTGTTCCTCCTCATGTTGTACACCAGCTACAAAGTGCACACATATGCTGGTCATGTGTGATTTAAAGGGCCAGTGTATGCAGCCACCTTGATTTTCCTCCAACCGGTGAATCCCAGAACAAAGAGAAGGAACGTGCGCTCCCGTAGTGCAATAAGATAAAAACAAATTACTTGTTGAAATAAAGTAAAATATGTACTCCAACCTTTTGGAGTTGTGCTTCAGATGGCACAACCCTCCGTTTAGTGAGGAAGTAGATGGTGAGTGTGATTCCCAAATGTAATAAACTCACGTATCCAGACTGGCTGCAACCTTCTTAAATCATGCCTTGATCAGTATGACTCCTAGCCGAGATCATAAAGGAGCAGTGAGTACTGGACGAACCCACATAGAACATCATCGCTAGTTACAGCTCACTCATCATCGCTAGTTACAACTATGACACCCAAAAGCTCCACTGATACGTGGAGTGAACAACGTAAAAAAAATAGGTCAGAAAGATACTGAACCACTATCTGCTTAGACCAAACAATCAAAAGGGTATGAGAGATATTACAGCGCAACAACGGACTGAAAAAACAAAGTATAATATACTTCCCATAGAGCAATGCGTTTTCTCTAAAATGATTTCTTCAGGTTCCACTCTTTTTTTGTTTAATACCTATTTAAAGGGATGCTTTCCTTATTCTGGTGTTTGGCTCTTGCTGTTGTTCCTGGCATTATACAGCAGTGGATTAATTTCTGGTATCTGACCTTTGACTTAATATTTGAACTTGTTCCTGTCTGCTGCCTGCCCTGACGTTTGACTTAGTTCATGACCTTGTCTTAGCCTTTCTGGCTGTCCAATCAAATATTTTGTATATTCTTTGGTGCTGAGCCTGGAGGTCAGCTGTCATAGTGAGTGGCCGAGTAGGGAGTAGTGACTTGGAAATCCCTTGCAGTCAAGTATAGATCCCTGTATGGTGGTAAAGGTTGAAAACAAGTGGGCGTCTTAGACTTCAATCCTCAGCATAGACGTATGTGGAAGCCTGTAAGTGACCCAGATGACCCACTGCCTATCTCTGGTGAGTTGTGGCATTGTTCCTAGGTTGAACTAAAGGTGTCACAGAACAGAAAGGTATCTCAACTATTTGAATTCTTTTCAATGGCTTTTATTGTGATCAAAGAACAGATAATAGTAAAAGCCGGAAAGTCACAGTCAAGTTAGCTTTTGCTACATTTGTATGCTTCTCTTCTCAACAGAGATAAATGTGGCGGTCACTGGTATAGCTGTATTTGTGTTATTATATGTACATCCACACCTACACCACATCAAATTAGGCATTCAGACAGATTAGTCAAAGATGATAAATCTATGTGATTTGATAAATGAATGTCTAGGATGTATCATATATTTCACCACTGTTAGTACTCAAAAATGGTCTAAAAATTATATCTTACATAAATGTGTCCCCCATTGTCTCACAATAGAAGCAACATGACTTTTAGGTACATTGCTGTAAAATCTTCACTTTAAAGCGGTTGACCCACCAATACCAATATCACCAATAAAATGATTAAGGGTCTCATATAGCATTTAATTATATGTACAGTTGCATAGAATGGAAACAGATTGCCACTGGGTAAGAGCATCCATGTCGCTATTCTCGTAAAGAATTAGGAACTCCTGTTCTCATGATCAATGGGAGTCCCAGTGGTTAAAGCGGTTGTGTCACTAAAAAGATTAGCTTTCAACAAGTAGGGACCGGCAATTGCTTTTTTTTGGCTTTGTTGAGGAGTTAAGACTTTATTTGCTCTGAGTGCACATATGTTGACATTTAAGAGCAGGTAGTGACCATAAGTCAGGCTGCCAGTAGCTTGAGAACAGAGTATGTTATGTCTAACAGGTAATTAGTCTCCTTTGTTTGTTAACTTTGAGCTCTCTGCACTTTCTACTTTATGATAAGATCTCCTGCTCTTAAGTCAGTGCCATGAGAAGAGATGTGAATATGGAGCTGATATGCTAATCACTGTTATAGAACCACCCACATCCTGACCAGGAGGAGACAGGAAGCATGAATGGAAAACTGTTTGTGGCTCTATGAAACAGCATGGACAGACAACCCTTTTAAGTCCCCAGCAATCATATATTTATCACCTACCGTGTGGATAGGTGATAAATGTTATTGGTGGGACAACCCCTTAAGCCAACCAATAAGATACCTTAACCTTTGTTTTCTCATTTTTGTTTTTTAAATATTCCAACATAACAGGTTTGAAATAGGGAGTTTCTCATTATAGGGAGATCTCATTATATTGTCACAGTGTACCCTGTGATTGTACTTTGTACATGTCTCCCAGCTGAATGCGTTAATCAAAAGTTTAGTGAAGGAGAACCCATTTAATTAAAATAAAAGCAGATAGTTTCTGAACAAGCAATGGTTTCTACCTGCCAAATTTTACTTTTCCCCCTGTTGTGGACTATTTATCAATTAAAGAACTAGGTGTAAGTAGTGCAAAGTTAGTTGAAATAAAAAAATCATTTAATCTATAAAAATCAATCTGGTAATTGAATTCATACTAGCTGATTCTTTACAGGTCTACATTCAATCTTACTAACATCTTAATTGACTATGAAGACCACCTATCCTTATAAATGAACAAATGAACTGAGTGGCAGAACATTAAGGCTCTCATTTCCAAATGTGATTGCATCAGAAAAGTGTAATCTTTAGCACCATATGTCGCAGCAAGTCATAGACACATTTGTTATGGGCTTTAGACACTTTCTTCACACTGCTCAGTGGGTGGGCATGGCCTCACAGAAACTGCTATTTGACACACTGAGCCAAAATCTGCGCTAAAAATTCTTCAAAATCCTGCTTTTGAAAATAAGCCCAAAAAAACAGTGGTCTAAAAAGTTAGACAAGTCTAAAGTTGCACCAATGTGTCAATCAGCACAAGGCAATATGATAAACCTGGTACAGTTATAGACGTCAGTAGTAAATGAGAGCACTAAGGACCATATGTATGAAAACTGTTTAGGTCTAAAACGCACTTTTTTTTCATACATGTGGCCCTTAGGGCCCGTTTACACGGCACAGGACAAATACCGGTCGGTTTATCCGACCGGTATTTGCCCAGTTTTTGTGCCGTACACATGGCCACGGGAGGACAGCTTTTCTCCGAGGTGAGCAGAGAATAGTCCTCCCCCTTCCCATTCACTTGTTCATGCTCTGTCCGAAAACCGGATGGAAGGATGAACAAGCACAATGGTTTTCGGGCAGAAAATCCGTGCAGTGGGGACTGCTGCATGAGTTTTCCATAGCGGTCCGTGTAAAATTTTGCGGTCGGTTTTTCAGATGGTTTGCAAAACTGCAAACCGTCTGAAAGACCAGCCTCAAACCGGTTCCGTGGGGACAAGGCCTAAGTGTCCATTTCAGGTTGCTAGTGTTTTCCAGTATCTCCAGCGTAAACAATAATTATTTCTCAATTATTATAAATTTGATTAATAAAATAACTTTATTTCAAGATCCACTTAAAGAGAGTCATAGTCACCCGTCTTGGTGTCTGTAAAATTTACTTTTCTAATATAGATGAAAGAATTGAAAAAAATCAAGAATGAAAGGCGTAAATTCTTCCTTAATTCTTATTCAAAATGTGCAGTTTACTTGAGATAACTGACATTTCCATCTTTCTGTGATCCACTGTCCTACATCTTGTGGCTTAGCATTTCATTGTAAAGTAATAGATAGAGGAATTCAAGGTGTTGCCAGGAACCACAGAGAACACACGGTCTAAAAGTGAAGGTAAACACATGGAGAGCTTCACGGAATATAGCCATTAAAAGTGAAGTGTCTGACTCAGACACTTTTACTTGACAGAAATGTGTAATAGAAAAAAGTGGAGTCAAAAGGTCTTTTAATCATATTAAGCTTCAAATTGGCAGTGTCATAGAAATATTCAAAAGATTTCAACTATTAAATACAAATTCCAAGAACACATTTTAATCTTTTGTAAAAAAATAATGAAAAAAAACACTCACTGGAGAATATGGCATGCAATTCTAGGACAGCACATTTTCCAGAATATGCAATCACTACAAAAATTCATTTTGAAAGTACATTAACAGCTACTAAAGTCATCATAAAAGTCAATGTCCTCCACAATAGTTTACAATTATTACCCAACATGACAGGTTACCATGGAACAACTCTCTGATACAAATAACCTCTGTAGAACTTAACTTAGAGAGGAAGAATTATTAACATTAGCATTTTATAAAGCAGTCTTAATAACTGTTAGGCTTCAACTTCAAGGCAAAGTCAAATTTAACCAGAATCAATAAAATTGACCCTAATCCTAAAATGAGGTTGAGGTCCGGGTCATTAACGAAGTTTTAGAGGCATCCAACATTCTGTTCAAAGTTACTTCCAGTTACCAAATCGTAGGTAACCCTTATGTTATGGTAACCAAAAGTATCGTCAGATGCTATGTCCATCTACCCCTATGTTACGGTAAACTGAAGTGATGATGGACGTGACATTGGCTGTGATGTTTGTCATCTTGTCAGGCTTCACTTTCCTTTACCATAATGTAGGTTACTCCTGTAATTATGGTAACTTGAAGTGATGTCGGACAGGAAATTGGACATTACACTAGAGGTCACACCACACCAAGACTGCTGCTGAACCAGGTGCGTTGGGGAACATTAAGTTAGCCCCACAAACCCTAAAAAACCCTCTAATCCCAATTTACAGTTAGGGTTAGTGATAGAGTTAAAGAGGGAAAATAGGTTTGGGACATCTTGAAGCCACACTTGGATATAGTATGTTTGGTCAAACCAATGTCAAGTTGAACAGAGACTTAGTCGAGCAACACTAGTCTTAACCTATACTTAGTTGGAGTAAAATGTACCAAATTTATTAAGAATCCCATGCTACTTACTGAATTTGGTACATCTTTCGTTGTCTTTACACCAGAAGTTGAAATGTCAGATAAAGATTTAATGTTATGATTTTTCCCAATTTGTTTCATAAGTTATAAAATTTATAGTGGCTTGCCCTTTCCAGTTAACCAATCACATTTTTGTTACATCTGAAAAGGGGGGTTAGTAGATCCCATTTGGAGAGGAATATCCCAAAACACACTATATATTCCCTCAAAAATATACACACATACAGACAAAAGAAGAAAAGGTGTAAGCATAGGCAAGTTTTATTAAATATCTTCTAAGTTTATAATATGTTTTGGGGAACCAAGTCCCCTTTCTCAAGTAAGCAAAGGCAATACAGGGTCTTTTCATACTTAACATTTTCTGAAACAGGTTACATATTGCAAGACATTTTGGCAGACATGTATGGAACTAGGTGCATCGAAGTTCATTTTCTGATCTATGTATGAAAGTGGGTGGTTTTTGTGTGTTCATAAATGGTTTCTAAAGTTCAGCGCGCCTCACCTGTATGTTTGGCACATTACAGAACTTAGGCTCATAAGTAATGCACCAAACATGTATAAAGGCTGGAAATAAAAGAAAAATAAAAAAAAGAAAAGTCTTTAGAATAGCATGTCAGTGAATAGAAACTATGGTACTGATCCTGCTTGGTGGATCACAGGTCCCAACAAGACCTGTCGTGTGCTACCTCTTGCTGTATGTAGAATAAAGGGTGAGAACAGCAAAAATAAATTTCAAATCTATGGTAGTAAAAATTAAAAATCTGAACAACATCAGTGGGTTTTTAATGTAAAATTAGTTTTAGATTCTTTTAATTTTAAATACATTTTATAGGAGATATCTTTATATTTTTGGGATATTATATATTTTTATATTAATTGTATATGATAACATTTTTTATTAAATTTAAATAATGTAATTTTATAGTGTTTGCTAATTATCATAAATTACTTTTTATTATTGTACTGGTGCAAGTTGAGAAATTATTTACATATTTTGACCTAATGGCAAATCTAGCTCCACTTCGACTCCTCAGGCTCAGGCAGACTACATTAACAGGTCTGCCTGTCCGAGCAGCAATGCGCCTAGTTTTGCTGAACCACATTCATATATCTGTCTAATAATACAAGTGTGGTGCGACACACCCCCCAGAATGCTCCCTCATGTTAGGCGCATTAAAAAGTGTTGAGTCTTACGAACAATGCACCTAACACATTCATTAGGCGCATTAGACTTCGTAGCCAGCTCACTTTGGCGCATTTGACGCTCGAAAAGGGTGAAAAACCAGATCATACATGTCTCCCTTAAAGGGAACCTGTCACATAGGTTATGCCCCCCTTGCTGATGACAGCACAAGCTAGTGTCAGACCTGCTCTTCCCAGCATTGTGTCCCTTATTCTGTAAGATGCTGTAGTTTTCGAGTATTTACCCCTCAAATCTTATTCATGAGCAGGTGTTAGCCCTGCCCAGCAAAGGCTAGCCCTGTCCACTGGCAGTTATTCTCATGTTTCTACCTATTCAAAGTAATAGGTTTATCAGTTGACGTGGGCGGGGTTAACCTCATGTGAGCGGGGTTTGAAATAAAACTGACTCTTTGAAGGACTGTTCAAATGACTCTTCTGGCTGAAAACTGTAGATTTGAGCATAAATTACACCGAAAACTACAGCATCTTACAAAATAAGAGCCACAGTTCTGGAAATAGCATGTCTGTCACTAGCTTGTTCTGCCCGCAGCATGGAGGGCATAAACTATGTGACAGGTTCTCTTTAAGGCATATCTGGACAATCAGATTACTTTTCAGAATCAGCTGTTGTGTGTGCCTGAAGAGTAACATTAGATTTGCATAATGTATGACTTGTAGGTGTTTTTTTTTACATCTTTCCCCCTCTGCAGTCTCTATCTCTAATTCTCACTGGTTCGTGAACTAAGGGGTAGAAGCATCTTCTATAATCTCTCCCATACACTGCATACATACAAGGAGATTTTTTTCTCTATATAAATGTTGTACACTCTTAAAAGCAAGAGAAGTAGGGAGGACATAACACTCAGCGAAGCTTTCAGCCTAGCCTCACTCCATCTATTCCACAATCCTTCCTCCTTCACTCTGCATGGAAAGCTGTAACCTGTTACTTCAGTGAGCTGAATTGTCTAAAGGCAAAATGAGTTGATGAGTTTAGAAGGGAAAGGAGGAGCTGAATATGTTAATAGAAAGGCATTTTTCGCTCATAAAACATATGACAGGTATTTCTATAATTCCTTGTATTATTTGTATATGCAAAGTTAGTTGAAGGTTAATGCCCATTTATTTCAATAAAATTTGCCCACACTTGCACTGTAAGGGAGGCCCTAGTCTCACCCTGGCTTACCTTTGTGAAAAGGGCGACCCTGCACCTTAACCTCTTCCTGAGCTGTACCTAGTAAAATGTGTTGCAGACAGACAAAACATATGACAATCAAGAAACCGACACCACAGATAAAAAATAAATAATAGTTGTATGGGCCGAGGTCAAACCAGGAGAATACGAGGTACCAAAGGACAGAGTGGGAGAGCAACCAGAAAGAATAGCCAAAATCCGAGAACCAGCAAAATAACACAGCAGAGCAATCCAGACAGCTAGGACACAAAAACAAATCCCCAGCAGAGACTGGGAGACAGGAAGCAGTTTAAAACCCCCGACCCAACCAAGGATTGGCTCAAGTGCTGAACCCATTAAGCACCAATCCACACCTGGCTGGAAGTTGCAACAAATCCTAAAAGGGCCAGTAGAGCAGTCCTGACAGTAGCACCCTTGTACGAGGGGCCACTGTGGTCTTAGGTCCTGGACCCAGCATCAGAAGGATTTTTTTGTGAAATTCCTTTACTAAACGATTGTCATGGATCGAAGAGGCAAGCTCCCATGTACGCTCCTCTGGTGGTATTTTTTATTTTTATTTTTTACAATAGTCACTGTACAGTATAAATAACTTGCTAGCTTTACTCAACAGGTTGATACGATTACAGTTATACCCAACTTGTATATTTTTTTATTTTACTGCTTTTACACTATAAAAAAGTGTAAAACATCGCCATAGTCCAACAGCCATAACTTTTTGATTTTTCTGTATACAGAGCTGTGTAATGGCTTGTTTTTTGTAGGATGAGTTGATGTTTTTATTCATAATTTGGTTTCGACAAGGCTTTTTGATCGCTTTTAAATCCATTTTTTGGAAGGTAGGGTGACAAAAGTATTGTAATCCTAGTAGTGTTTTATGTTTTTATTTTTAACGGCGCTCACCGTGCAGTATACGTGACAAGTCAGTTTTACACTGTGTGTCAATACAATTATGGCAATACCCAATTTATATAGCTTATTTTATGTTGAAGTGCTTTAAAAAAAGTGTTTTCATTGTGTGAAAACAATATTTTTGCATCGCTGTCTTCTGATAGCCATAACTTTTTTATTTTTCCATATACAGAGCTTTGTGAGGGCTTTTTTTTGCGGGATGAACGGATTTTTTTTTTTTCGTTAACTTTGGTGTTTAATAGTTTTTTGATCGCTTTTTTCCCCATTTTATTTTGTACGGGATGAACAATATCGCAATTCCGGATTTTTTTTTTTTTACAGTGTTCCTAAAAAAAGCTGGTTAAATAACACAAGTTTTAGGGGGGTGGGGTCGTTGGGCATGTGGTGTTTCCCAAAATTTTGCATCTTTATTTTTTTACTGTGGGTGTTTTTATTTTTTGGGTTTACTTTTTTTTTTTACTTTTATCTTACTTTTCCTCATAGAGGACTTGTATCAGAGATCTTTAGATCACTGTTACAATGGAGAGCTGTAATATACAGCTGATCCCATGCTGCGATTGTGCGGGCCCTGCTTGAGAGAACACATGTTGTCTAAAGAAGTGTGAGTTGTGTAGGATGAGAGCTAGGCTGTGATACAATACCACCTTCCACACTGAAGGCCCTGGATGTACTTTCATGTTGTGGCTTACCTCCTTCCACCAAACTCCAAAATTCATTATAAGCTTATTTCCTGTTTTTTTCCCCAAAGGGCTCTTTTTTTTCCTTTTGCCTTAATACTCGGGTAATAGAAAAATTTAAGTCCGGGCAGACCAAATCATTGTTTCCAGTCACAATTCATGTATGATATATTCCTTGACTTTGGATGGTTAAACAAAGCCCTTTTAAAAGTCAAAAAATTTGGGGTAATCATGTTTTAAAAGCGGGGCAAGACCTGTGTACTTTTTTAACAATGGGGCTTGAAAATAAGTTCCAATAATTACAGGTATGCCAAAAGTTTCTGTTGAGAGAAAAAACCTGGGTGCAATCATATATTTTATATACTAAAGGTGTAAAAGATGGGCTAGTGTGCATAATATAAGAATCAGTTTATAGTAGGTAGGAAATGGGAATTTCTATTCAAAGAACTAAGAGGCTTTCTACATGGTATACATATGCTCAGGTCATGAATAATGATTTACAGCAAGTAACAAGAAAAAAGTAGATATGCTTTAAAATCACAGTTGCTTCTTACAAGGTAGGAATTTACCACATCTCCTTCAGATTTTTCTGCCTTAACAAGCAAACGTGTTAACAGACACAGCCGACTATGTATTGTCTCTTGACTTGACCACATTAGAGCAATGTATAGAAATTCCCAAATCTATTTACACATGTCTCATGAAAATATATATATAGAGTCTTTCAAGAAGAGAAGGGAAGACAATCAGCAGATTTTATATATGTTTATATATAAATATATAACATAAAAAAAAAATGCCCATTTTCTTCCTGCCTGCAAGCAAGAAAAATTTCAAAATGTTTTTACAGTGCCCGGTTGGGTTGATCCAAACTCTACGCTGGATTCCTCAGACACCATTGAGGGGTCACCATGTGTTACTGCTCTCTGCAAGGGTTAGTAAGGCACCCTAATGGGAAATAAGTCCAGAGATCTGCAGTAAAAACCCTTTCACTTTAAATGGAAGATCAAATCAAAACAAAACAAAGGCAAGACACTGAGCAGTTTCCAATTCCTCCCGGAAAGAAAAGGCTTGTGAGGAAAGGCCTGGGTTAGCTGCAGAATCTGGCTGGCTCCCGGGTTAAAGGATCGGTAACCCACGATCTGTGGCTTGGTATCTTCAGAATCTTCTTCTGATCACATAGGCATTCTGGCAGAATCTCCTTGCAATATGGCTCTATTGTCACGGTCCGCGCCGCGTTTCTGTCCTTCGCCGCAGACTCTGCTGTCGCTGTGTATGTCCCTGTCACCACTGCTTGCCCCCTGCGGGGTTGCTTCGGCTTTTTTCCCTACTGGGGCCATGCTGCCCTCCATCTTGGCTGCTCCCGATTCCCGGGCCCCATAGAGGGCGGGGGCCACATCTTCCCTTTCCTTTTTTCCACAGTGTGCAGCGGGTTGGTTCCCCTTTACCCTCCCCTTCCACCTGTGGATTTATAAGTCTGTTTCTCTCAAAACTCCCTGCCTGATCCTTGTTGTGTCATGTTGTCTCTTGTTGTAGTCTGTTGCTGTGTGGTTTCTTATCGTGTTTGTTAGCAGTCCGGTGTGCACACGCTGTCTTGTTTGTGTCCTCGTGGTATCCTCTCTATTTGGTTAGTCTCTCTGTTGGTCTCCTTGTGTCTTTGTCTGTGAGTTCCCTTGCCTTGTTCTCTGTGTTCCTATCCTGGTCGAGCCTTGGTTCCTTGCCTGTGCTTAGCTTTAGTCTCTGCTGGTCTCTGCTTGTTCTTGGTGTTGTTTTCAGTCTGTCTATGTATTGTTCCTTTGCCTTATGTTTAATCCTCCTGTTTGGCATCTGTTTTGTCCTGTCTTTGTTTGTACCTGCACATATCATATCAAGTCTGCTTTGTCTCTGTTCCTATTCTGTTGGTGCCTAGCTTTGGCACTTCTGGCCTGTCTGGTCAGCTGCCACTGCTGGGGACTGCTCTAAGGTAGTACCTGGTGGCTGTTGGGATAAGCCATCCTTACTATCAATGGCTCTGTGAAGATTCCCGACGGGCACTTAATTACGCCCCCTCGGAGCAAGTCCGGCAGTGGCCCAGTGGGTCCACTACCTGCTTTACCTGCTCAACCGTTACAGTAGGATCAGGCCATGGACTCCGCTGACATTCTGTCCTCTGCTTTCTTGGTCTATGTGCAGGTCCGGTTTGTGGCAGTTCCTTTTTTTGTGTGGGAGTGTTTTTTTTTTCCCTTTTGCAGGTCTTTGGTGGTTTAGAGTGTCTGTCTGTCCGCTGGCTCATGGTTTGCCCAAAGTGTCAGTATCCCTGTCCGCTGGCTAATGGTTCGCCCAGAGTGTCAGTATACCTGTCCGCTGGCTAATGGTTCGCCCAGAGTGTCAGTATCCCTGTTCGCTGGCTCATGGTCCCGCCAAGAGCGTCCGCCTAGCTCATGGTCCCGTACAGAGCGTCCGCCTAGCTCATGGTCCCGCCCAGAGCGTCCGCCTAGCTCACGGTCCCGCCCAGAGTGTCCGCCTAGCTCACGGTCACGCCCAGAGCGTCCGCCTAGCTCACAGTCCCGCCCAGAGCATCCACCTAGCTCACGGTCCCGCCCAGAGCGTCCTCCTAGCGCATGGTCCCGCCCAGAGCGTCCACCTAGCTCATGGTCCCGCCCAGAGTTCCCCCCATTCTGCCTAGTGCCCTGTTTGTTCCTCCTGTGCACCTCCATTTTCTAGATATTCCCAGTACTGGCTGTGCAACCTGTAGTTTGGTTTTGGGGTTGCCCCTGGAGTGTTTTCGGTCCCCAGACCTAGGTGGAATTTCCATTTTGTGGATTGGGGGAGGAGGAGGGGGCTTAAGGAGGAGGGTACTGTCACAGTCCGTACCGCGTTCCTGTCCTTCGCCGCAGCCTCTGCTGTCGCCGTGTGTGTTCCTGTCACCGCTGCTTGCCCACCTGCGGTTGCTATGCGGCTTTTCCCATACTGGCCATGCTGTACCTCCATCTTGGCTGCTGCCCTGATTCCCTGTCTCTATAGAGGGCGGCGGCCACTTCTTCCCTTCCTTTATTCCCACAGTGTGCAGTGGGGTTGGGCTTCCTCTACCAATCCCCTTCCACCTGGGGGTTTATAAGTCTGTTCCTCTCAACACTCCCTGCCTGATCCGTGTTGTGTCATGTTGTTGCATGTTGGCTCTTGTTGTAATCTGTAGCTGTGTGGCTTCTTATCGTGTTTGTTAGCAGTCCGGTGTGCACACGCTGTCTTGTTTGTGTCCTTGTGGTATCCTCTATGTTGGTCTACTTGTGTCTGTGTCTTTGTCTGTGAGTTCCCTTGCCTTGTTCTCTGTGTTCCTATAATGGTCGTGGGCCTTGGTTTCCTGTTTTAGTCTTTATAGTCTCTGCTGTCTCTGCTTGTTCTTTGGTGTTGTTTTCATCTGTCAATGTATTGTATTCCTTTGCCTTATGTTTACAAATCCATCCTGTTTTGGCAGTCCAGTTATCTAGTCTGCTTTGTCTCTGTTCCTATTCATGTAGGTGCCTAGCTTTGTACTTTCTGGCCTGTCTGGTCACTGCCACAGCTGGTAGACTGCTCTAAGGTATCACCTGTGTGGCTGTTGGGTCTAAGCCATCTCTAACCATCAATATGAGGCTCTGTGAAGATGCCCGACGGCCACTTAGTTTACGGCCCCCTTGGAGCAAAGCCGGCAGTGGCCCAGTGGGTCCACTACCCGCTTTATCCACTCAACCGTTACATCTATCTGCAGAACAGTCAAGGGCTTGGAGTGCAGCCTTTTATACAGTTTGTAGATTCTAATCTAATTAGAATCTTCTAATGGTAGGGGTGGAATGGAAAAGCACAACCCTTAGAAAACAAAAAACATTGTTACCATTTCAGTCTCTCATACATATGTATAGAGCTTCCATTCTGACTTATGGAAATGACTCAGCATCTTTTCCAGACAGTGTAAAGTTCAATGTCTGAGATTTACCCTCCAAAACACAACTGTGTATCTTCTAGCAAAGTGGAAAGTTAACAACTTTTCAGTCTATAGGTAGCAAATCCCTTAATATGGCTTGCTTGTGTGTTAACTTACTAGTGATAGCAATTACGTTTGACTATCGTCATCGGTCGATAGGTCGATATCGCAATTATCAAGAACATTTTCCGAAAGTCGATAATAGATTTATAGCTGCATGACCACTCTAAAAGTCTATGGGAGAGGAAAACTCTCTAAAACCTTCATTCTTACACCCAAACAGGGCTTGGAGAAGTGCGAGTAGCATATAACATCCACAACAGTCAAATGGATACGTCTACATCTAGGCAACACACTTAGGTTATAAAAGTCACAGAAAAAAGTCCACAGACCATTCACTTATCCCTTGTCTTGTACCTACAGCTATGTCTCCCTTAAACCTGCATCACCCACAAATTAAAAAAGTGGCCAGAAGCAGTATATAGAGAACCATCATTTACTTGAACAGGACATTGAATATTCCCTGCTACCTGAACGCAGCCATGAGCCCCAAACCTGCATTACCCCCCAGATTATAAAAAGATTGCTCAAAAAGGAGTCCTTTCAACCAACCAATTTTAGTTGAACTGGACACATTGAACTATATCTGTCCGTACCGCAGAATGACCATTAAACACCTGTCTGACTCCAACAGATTAAAAAAAGTGACGGGAAAAAAGGATCTTTGTACCTACCATTTTTAGTTTCACTGGACATTGACTATTATCTGTCCTGGGCCACAGCTGAGCCCCAACCTGCATGACCGCCCAGATTTAAAAAGGCGGAAATAGGTGAGTCTTTTAATACCATTTTAGTTGAATCTGGGACATTGACTATATCTGTCCTGTAACCTGCAGTATGACCTTAAACCTGTCTACCCCCAGAATTAAACAAAAGTGCCGGAAAAAGAGAGTCTTAGAACCACCAATATTTAGTTTCACTGGACAATGACTATATCTGTCCCTGGCCACTGCATGAGCCCCAAACCTTGACATGAACCCCCCAATTTTAAAAAGTGCCGCGAAATAGAGATGTCTATTTTAACTACCCTATTTTTAGTTGAACCTGAGACATTGAACTATGATCCTGTCTGTACCGCAGTATGACCATTAAACCTGTTCTGAAACCCCCAGATTAAAAAGTGACGGGAAAAGGAGTCTTTGTACCACCATTTATAGTTTCACTGGACATTGACTATATCTGCTCCTTGGACCAACAGCATGAGCCTCCCGTAATTGTAAAACCAGTGCACATTGACCACCAACTTCATTAAAAAGTTGCGACCGGAAATAGGAGTCGTTTTCTAAACAGACCAAATTTAGCATGAACATGGACATTAACCGTATATCTGTCCGTACCAGCAGTATGACCATTAAACCTGTCTGACCCCCAATTCTAAAAAGTGCCAGAAAAAGAGTCTTATCAACCACCATTTTTAGTTGAACTGTGACTTTCTGACCTATATTCTGTCCTGTACCTGCAGTATTGACCATTAAACCTGTACTTGACCGCACACAGATTTAAAAAGTGGGCCGGAAAAAGGAGTCTATTGAACCCACCATTTTAGTTTCACTGGACATTGACTATCGAGAGCGATGAGCGCTGGGCCACAGCATGAGCCCCAAACCTGCATGACCCCATATTATTTAAAAAGTGCCCGAAAAAAGGAGTGCTTTCAATCTCACCATTTTAGATTCACTGGATATAGACTTGTCCCTGTCCTGCATGACCCCAAACCTGCCATGACCCCCCCTAATTTACAGAAAACAGTGCCAGAAAGATGAGTCTTTCAACCACCATTTTTAGTGTGAACTGGAACAATAGACTAGACCTGTCCTGTACCGCAGTATGACCATTCAAACCTGTCTGACCCCACAGATTAAAAAGTGCCGGAAATAGGATTCTTTCAACCACCACTTTTAGTTGAACTGGTGACATTGACTATATCTGTCCTGGGGCACAGCATGACCCTTAAACCTGTTTGATTCCAACAGCATCACAAAGTGGCACTAGCTATTTCTGAGCAGTGACATGTCTCATTTAAATATTTTTTAGGTAACTGCACATTTTGTCTTTACAAATTAATAGGAAGTTCTTTTATTTATAGTTTTACATTATTACATATTGCTTTTTTTTCAAAGTGTGATAACCATATCAAACAGTACACCCCTCCCTGCAGTTTTAAGTATATTTTTACACGTGTAAGATGAGTGTTAATTTGTCCGCACACCCCCATAAGTAAGTAAGAATTTCCCATAATCACCCCAAAACACTTCTTAGTGTGAGAAGAACATTTGCCCTCCTGGCTTCTGCGAGAGACCTGGATTGCACGCAATCAATTCAATGTTTTCATTTTTCCTCCAACACACCTTTGTTCATTGATTAGGGAACAAGTACTCTCCCTGGAGATCTAAATGAATGCGGACCAACCAAAGTGACAACTAGCCGCGCTAGAAAATTTAGCCTCAAGATTGAGTGCAATTTGGTGTTCAGCGGGAAGTTAGCCCTGAGACCCCTTTTTGACACTTACTTAACCTAATCATCCTACTCAATCACCTTTTTTTCAAACAAATGCTGAGTTTTTTAGAGAAAATTTGAAGCTCTCCTGATGCCCCTAACGGTGAAAGCCAGTGCCCGCCGTCAGCCAAACACAGTTACACGGAGGTCCCAGCTCCAGACTTACAGTGGGGTGCTGGTGAATGAGCCCGGCTAGCGTTCTGTCAATCTATTAACCACTCAGTTCACTGCCAGGGCCGGAGTTACTGTGGTGCGGTGAGAGCTCCAAGCTGCGTCCTCAACTATTAAACACGGTAAAAATGCCCTTATGACTCATCAAACGAAAACGTTCGTGCTGAAGCAGGAGTGAGGAACTGAAGGTTAGGTAAGACTTCCTCAGGACACAGTCACGGCCTGGTAGCCTTGAGCCCCTCCGTATGAGTTCTACCAATGAGCATTCACTTGGAAATACTGGTGTTACGCTCCTGTTCCACCCAGGTGCCCTTTTTTTCTATGCATTCTTTTTCTCATTTACTCAACGTGCTGGAGGAAATTGTCTCTATACTTTGTTCTCTGTCCGTGCTCCAAACTCCATGTCCTCTAATAACCTACATCTGTGTCAAGTTTTCCTGTAACCTCCCTTGTAACAATTCATAGGAATTTTTTTACCAGCTATTTTGTACATGCCAAGTTTTTTTAGTAGTTTAATTCTAGAAAACACATTTTTTAAAATAGGATGGAATCCCACCATGTCTTTGTTTCTGTTTCTCTTTTTTTAATTGGTATTTAAAATGGGTGACTCAATACAGGGATTGCTAGCTATGTTAATGATCTGCAAAAAACATGTCATTAGCAATATGTGGTCCATGTAACATGTCCTACTCTATTCCCTGCTTCTGACAGCACCATTCACCGCTTGAGCCACTCTTGACAATTGTGAAGATCAAATGTCTGTTAGAAACCACATTTTTTACAATAGGGCCTGTGTAGTATACTGCATGTCGACAAGCAAAATGCCCCCAAAAATTCAAACACATGACCCTTGAGCCCACTTTTGACAAATTGAAAGAAACAAATTCTGTTAAAACATACATTTTTAGAATAGAACCTGTATATTAGCTGCATTTCAAAGCAGCATGACCCAAAAAATTATAAAAAGACTTCTTCATCCACTGTTAAAAATTGTGAGGGAAGAAATGCCACTTGAAGCCACATTTCTGTTTTTTCCAAAGGATCCACGATTATTACTGAATCCAAACAGTACACCATGAACCACAAAAAATTATAAAAATGACTTCTTAGCCAAGTTAAAATTTGGATGGGAGAAATGGGCACCTAAGAAGCCACATTTTTCTGTTCCAAAGGTACCATGATTATTGCTGTATCTCACAGCAACATGACCCCAAAAAATTATAAATATGACTTCTCAGCCACTGTCATAAAATTGTATCAGGGAGATATGCCACTAGAACACATTCTGTTCCAAACGGACCACGATAAAAGTTGTATCTGCTCACAGCACATCAACACAAAAATTTTAAAAAATGAATTCTCAGCCATGTAAAAAATTGTGATCAACATGACCCGCAAAACCATTGAGACAATGTGAAAAATTCTGATAATGAAGTAAGTAAAATGGAATATGTTTTGTACAATGAAACCTGGTTTCATTTACATTCTCCTCACAGCAAAAACCAGCAACAATGAACAGTTGGCAACTGAGAATATAAATTGCAGTAAGTAAATGATAATATTTTAAAAACATTTTTCAAGAGGAACAGTTCTGTTTGAAAGCAGGAATGTGAAGTAGACGAGCAGACTCTAATCGGTAGACCTCGGCAATTGGGGCCCCAACTCATCAGAGATATCCATTGCCTGATTACATTCTTGATGAAAGTCAAACAATCCACAATTTCTGTGGAATAGCCGATGCGTTTGTCCTTTAATGACTCCTCCAGTCTGTGCTGAAGGTCCGCTTCAGATATAACGCTGGCTGCTGGGCAGACATCACCTCCGATGGCGTGGCTAGCCGAGCTTCGAGGCCCTTCGTCCATTTTGGATTACCCAGAAGTCTATTGGGTCTGGACACACATACAAAAACATCGGTGTTGAGACGCAGATAGTCTGCATCCATGATCTAAGGCTTGGTCACTGGGTTGTTGATATGTGTGCCCCTTCAGTTGCCTAGAGCGTTGGTGAGGTAGTAAATAAAGATTGCCAGAGGTATCACCCATTCTTAAGTGCTCATGCCACCTTCATCGCCTGCTGCTTGAGCCGTAATCTAACGCTACTTTGCACTCTACTGCTGTCAGTCGCGGCAATTTTGTTCCACCTGACATTTAAGAACGTGAAGCAGACGCAACAGATGTCTTCCAGCTGATCAATCAGCAATGTCTCCATTTCCTGCATTGTACTCTATAATTGGAGTGGGTGGAAGGAAAGATGGCTGAGTTTTTGTTTTGTACTCGGGATCCGATGGGTGGCCACCCAGTAACTGTTGTTCCAATTTATGGCCTTAGTGCGAGGATCAGTTGGAGGAAATGGAGCATCCAAGCACAGTTACATGTGAGATGAATGGAGCCTTGAAATATCCAAAGCCCCTCTGGTCGGGGGCACTAGCAAACTCATCTTCCTCATCTCCTGCTTTCCACCTCAAATTCGCGCCAACCTCTTTCCAGGCAGGGAGACGTCAGAAACGTCGGTGTCGAGGGAATCCTCATCCTCCTCCTCCTCCGCTTCCAACGGCACAGGCTTCAACACATCCCTGACATTGCCTCGATTATGCAACTCCCAGAGCTGGGTCTTGTTCACGCCTTGCCACTAGCCCTGGACACCGACCGAACCAACTGCCTAATGAAGACCGATAATAAACATTGAGACAACAGTCGGGCTCCGTTCCCGCATCAGTGTCCGTCTCCTCCTTCTGTCCCGCTGTGGCCGGGACCTGCTTGTTCAAGTGTCCGACGATCGTTAAACACTTCCAGAAACTAAGATCATCACAATGCTCATGAGCTGACAAGGGCATTGTCCGCTGACTGACCAGTTTTGGTGTAGCTTCTTCTCAAAACTGGGCAATGATGGTGCAAGAGCTCTTCCACCTGTCTCCCACCTCGGGTGGCTACACCACCCCGAGGTCCGAACCCAGCTGCTATGTCAGGCCCCTGTGTCACTTCGTTGACATGCGTATCTATCATTGCGCTGCTCAGCCACAATCGCTAGAGCAGTGAGGGTGGAATTCAGCGTGATTTCCATGTCAACAATTAGACGTTTGTCGTGGGAGGCTCGAACTGTATGCGCAGAACGTAGCCAGCGGGAACGAAGCAGGGTGCGAACACGGCGGAAGTGCGAATCTCATAACCTCGAGCCTTCTTCAGCCAGGCAGTCAAGACCCGGGTAGGGCGCTTTAGAAACATTTCTGGACGACAAGGTTCATGACATGTAGCCAGCAAGGGTAGGTTGCTCCAGCCTACCGATCTAAAGGTCGGCCAAGCAGATTTCGCCCTTATCGCATAGCAACTTAGCCTGGCACAAGTCCTGTCACCCAGCCTAGCGCTTGGTCCTCGGTTGCGGAAGGCCGTCCTACCAGCTCCTGCACCTGTGTGTGGAACGGTCTCCAAGACAATTAATTTACAATCACGGCCTGTTTCTTTGGGCACGTGAGCCACCAGAGGCCCTTGGGGGAAGAGGCCTGCACCATCTCTGGGCGGAGTTTGAAGAGCGTGCGCCAACCGGGAGCCACCGTCACCTTCGCCAGAGACAATCCAACCACTCACGCCATGAGCTGTTACGAGAGATATAAGGCGGCCATTGGCCGGTGGCTATTGTCATAGTGTTTCTGTGTGAGATGGACATTTCCTGGACACAGATGCAGACAAATTGCCTGAAATTTTATATGTCACGTGCTGGCCAGGCAGGGGACGGCTTTTCTTGCCAAAGAAAATATAGAGTAGTGCCGTGGTCATTGCATCTGAGTATAGGGTGGTCAGGCCAAGGCATGTACGTGGCTGGAACCGCATCTGTTTCCGACCAGCTGGAAACAGTAGCAAACATTTCCACAGGCCACAAAGCCTGGTCAAGCCGACAATTCATGTGTGCTTTTGGCTTTGTGATTGTTTGGTTAAATGATTCCTTTCTGCTCCAACAACCTTGGAAGACAGAAGCTGGCTGCTAGACTGTGCCGCTGTACGGCGTCTGAGCAGATCGTCAAAGCTTGCTGGGAGGAGAAGGGAGGAAAAGAGATCTTCTAGTGGTGCAGGGTGGAACACACCGGTGTGACGGTGGAGCTGAAGCTGAGGCTGATCCCTGAGTCATGACTCTGAGACTAATCTCATGGCAGGCTTGAGGAATAGCTTGTGTGGTGGTGAAGGAGAGCGGAGGCAGGGTGTGTGACTAGTGGGAGTATGTGAAGTCCCGGCGTCGCGGTCACACACACTTGTGAGGATAGCCTTGGAGTACTACACGATATGCTCGCAGGTATGTTCATGTACGAGTTCCATTTCAGTATGCGACACACACGCGTCGTGTAGGCTCGAGACGACTGAGGACATGCGAGATACATGCGCTGCATCCCGTGACTAGACATGATTGGAGGAGGTTAAACACCTAAGATTCTTGCCTCTACTTATAGCGTTTACGGCAAAGGCGGCATATACATTCGCTAGGGTGAATCAGAGAGTGTCGTTATCTTTAAAGAAACGCCGGAGCTTGGAGAGTCCTGACTTTTTGATGCGATAAGCGGAGCGGTGGTTTCCGCTGACCGTGGCTGGGGCGGAATCAGATTCAGCGGACTTCTGCGACCGTGGCCCTCTTCCATTTTAGCTAGGCGGGACCCGTAGTTGGACACTGAACCAGATCCCATCATCTGTCCTCCTCGTCCAGTTGATGACAATGCGCTCGCGAAGCAAATTCTGCGGAAAAGACCACGATGGATCCGCAATGTCGTCATCATCATCATCATCAACACAGGTGACTTGGTTGTCCTGACTTTCTGCATCCAGAAGCTGTGGGCTACAAGCAAGGGGCACTGCAAGGCGTTGCCGACCGCCCGGGATTTTTGCCGATTGACCGGCTTCCTTATCCTCCTCTGATGGCATCAGTAACTGGGCGTCAGAGCAGACAAAATCATCCTCTTTGGCCTCTTGATCTTTTAACATACCTTCTGACCCCAACCGCATTTTGTCATCAAAGAGGTCTTCAAAAAATGGACTATCCACAGTGGTGGGTACACGAGTTGACATTTGGGCTGCCTTCGCTTCATGTTGGACAGATGATGATGATGCTGATGACGACATTTGTGGCCGGGAATGGGAGGACGAGGAGGTAAGACTGCTGGATGCAGGTTGCATTAACCACTGAAGAACAGATTGGCGACGCTGTTCGTTAATGAGATTCACAGGGCCCTGACCGAGCGATGACAGGCCTGACGGTCCTGCAACCGACGATCCGCTGGCATGCGTGTTGTTGCCAGCACTGGAAGGAGCACCTTCTCTCGTACCTCCTCCTCCATGTCCTACCCCCCTCTTTGCTCGTTTACCACCTGAATTTCGCTCCATGTTCAGAAAGATAAAAATTTGAGAAGGTATGGAAGAGTTTTGGAAAGTCTCTTATTATAGGACGAAATTTTTTCCCCAATTTTACCCCTTTTAACAAAATTGCTGGATTAAATTAATGCAAGGTCCTCTATCAAAAAAAGCGGTGCGCCAAAAATGAAAAAAACACTATCTAAATGTATACGCAAATCAAAGCTATTTTCAAATCCCTAAATCACGACACAAATTGCTGTATTGAAATTTACGTGCAAGGTACCTCTATCAACAAAGCTTGACTGACCAAAAGTGAAAAAAACACGTATCTGAAATGTATACGGATAATAAAAGGTATTTTTGGCACCTATCAATTCACCTGTGGTGACTACAAAATTGCTGTATTCAAATTTAACTGCAAGGTGGCTCTATCAACAAAGCTGGCCTGCGCCAAAGTGAAAAAAAACACGTATCTGAAATGTATACGGATAATAAAAGGTATTTTTGGCACCTATCAACCTGTGGTGACTACAAAATTGCTGGATTCAAATTTAACTGCAAGGTGGCTCTATCAACAAAGCTGGACTGGGCAAAATTGAAAAAGAACACCTATCTGAAATGTATACTGATAATAAAAGTGGAGTTTTGCACCTAACAAATAGACCTGCAGTTACTAGAAAAGATCTGTATCCTAATATAAGTTCAGGCTGCCCAATATCCAAGTAATATTTCAATAGAAAACTGTTAATAATAAAGCTATTGCAATGCAATGTCTACATAAGTCTGGGTGCACAATATCCAGTATTCTTTAAAGAGCTTGTCTGTGTTCGCCCACAGGGCTCCCCCTCCCACCACTCCCCCCCGTGACTTTACAGCGGTAGATGCTCCTTTAAAATTCTCTGCCTAACTACCTAAAATCTGCAAATCTCTGATCTAACTAAGTTCTAAGGATCACAGCTAAAAGTAGAGCTGTCTCTGTGAAGAAAAACGTCCTACTGCTTTGAGATACTGACACACATTGATCATGAACAGGAAGGGCTGTTCTATGTAAAATGAGGTCATGTGATTTTTCCAGCCAATCGCAACCATACACATCCCAGTAATGACGTCGCACACCCAGCTCACCCTGCTCTATTCTGTAAGCTGATTTACTGGCCGCCAAAATGACAGGAAGGCCGAAAATGGCGCAATATTAATAGATTATGCGCAGATTTTAACCTAAATTATCGCGTGATCGAAAAAATCCGATCAACATAAAAACCGTGCCGATTTCAACTTTGTCGATAATAATCTCTCAACAATAGTGTTAACCCTTCCCGCAGTGAAGATGATGTAGTGCAAATAGACATTTTATAGTAAACAATTTAAACTGGGTTTAAAAGTGTAAAACAGTCAAGAAGAACATAACAGTATAAACTATGATACCAAGATAGTAAGGGGTTGATACCTTTGCACAGTAGCAATAGGGTAACTATCCAAATTCCAAAGTACCCTTGTTCTGGGGCACTACAGTCAAATGTCTATAAACATCTAGCATTGGTTAGAAGAGCATGACCAAGACTTCCAATAACTACCCTGGCCCCTACTTCCCCAGATTTAAAATCAATTAATCATCTATGGGATCACCTAAATCGATGCTCTATGGATCTTCCCCACGCACCCTCCAGCAGCTGTGGGATGCAATCAGCATGGCTCAAGATATCAATGCCAACCTACCAAGACCTTACTGAGTCACTCCCAGCGTGTCTAGCACCTGTCCATGCAGCACATGGCGGTTACTCAGAATATAAACTAGTGGTAATAATAATATAATAACTCAAGTGTGTGTCCTTATCTTAAACAAATAAAGCTCTGTTCCTAGACAAACATCAGGGATTGATTCTCCATGGACAGAAAGTAGCTTCCTGCTAATTACATAAGAGAGAACAGAGAAAGATGGTCTGTAACCAAGAAAAACTTGTGTGCAATCAAAGGAGATAAGATCACTTATCTCCTTAATGAAGCAAAATAAAAAGCAATGTATTTGGTAATGATCTTTTTCCTACATGATGCAAGCTAAGTCACTGTATTGAGGAAACACCCTTTAAAAACAATCCAATAAATTTGATATTTTTATCACAGAGAACCCAAAAATAGTACAATGGGGAGCAAACAATATCACAGATGTTATCATTAATAGCTCCTGTACTTCGTTCAGCTTGACCATGAAAACACAGCATTTTTTGTTATCTGTTCTTGTCTGTAATAAAAATCCATTGAAATGCATTGAAAAAGTTGAAATAACATTCTGTATTGTGATATGATGGTGATATGATATCAGTCACATTGATCTTTGGTACATCAGTAACTTGAAACTGATAACCACTTTATAATTCCGAGTTTTTTTTTTTTCTTGCTTTTGTTGTAAGACATGCAGAAAATTGGAAAGAAAAAAATTTGAGATGATATTAAAAAGTATCCAACAAAACAGAACGGACTGTTGAAATTACACATCCTGACTTGGCCCTAGTGATCCCATGTGGATCATTTTTACCGAAGATTGAACACCGCAAAAACAAAATCCCCGCAAACATGGCACAAGTGCTTTTTTTCTCCTCACTTAGAATATTTTGCTGATTCCCACTATAGTCTACGGTACTGTGGATGACACCATTAGGGCCCGTTTACACGGCAATGGACAAATACCGGTTGGTTTATCCAATCGGTGTTTGTCCGGTTTGTGTGCCCTCCCACGGCCGCGGAGGGGGGGGGCGGCTTTTCTCCGCAATAAGCGGAGAAAAGCCATCCCCCTTCCCATTGACATGCACATATTCCGTCCGAAAACCGCCGGGCGGAAAACCCATGCAGTGGGGACTGCTGCGCGGTTTTTCCATAGAAGCCCTTTGTGCTCGTTTGTGGCCAGCTTTTCAGATGGTCTGCAAAACCCCAAACTGTCTGAAACCGGCTGCAAGCCCTTAGAAAATACATCTTGTTCCACAAAATAAAAGCCCTCATATGTCTATGTACTGTAGGTAGAAAAATCAAAAGGGTATGGCTCTGGGAAGGAAAGGAAGAAAAAAAACTTAGAGCCGGAAGGGGTTAAAAGAGCATTTTTCATGGTCTATTCTAACAAGCATTTCATTTTTCTTTTTGTCTTTTTCTTATGTCGATGCCCAGAAGTTAAGGTAACAGTTAAGCGAAGTTTAAAATATCTTGTGCAATTAAATCCTTTTCATATCATGTGTGTGTTCAAAAAAATCTACAGAAAATCTGTCCATGAATCTGGTTGCTGCAGTCTTTACTGAACATTCCTGCTTTGAAAATGCTTTCTAATGATGTATTATTAGTGCAACAATATTGAAGTTACCAAACAATACCAATAATGAATGCATAGCTGAAAACACTGCAATATTTTTACTGTTGAGAAATATTTCACAGGTTATACTCTCCCCATTTGTAATACATCACAGGGGAGTCCAAAATGAGTCTTTTCACAGTTATATACAGCAAAGACTTTTCTTACACAAACTTGGTGTGTGATTGCCTTTGCCAACATGGCTCTATAGGAACAAAGAGTAAAAAAAATGGAGCTAGAACTACTTTCTTTTTCACTACATTATGTGTAAAGCCGATAATACAATACAATCATTTCACAATCTCTAACTACACATCTTTTTCAATAATAAATGTACGCAATTCCAAAGTAAAAAAGAAAAAGAAAAAAATTTGAAAAAAATGATCCCATTCAATCTCACTGTTTTAAACTTTTTTTTTTCCATTTAAGAACAAAACATAAATAAGGCACCCCATATCCTTTCATGACGGACACCAATGATGCCTAACAGGCCTGATTGACTATAATAGGGTCTTATTGTTTTTAATGATGGGATCCATCATTTAAATGTGGAAAAAAATACTGCTCATTTTTTCCCTTTCTTTCTGTATTTTCAAAGGAGTCAGATGGGGCTCCTACAAAAACCCAACAGATTTAAAAATCAAAAAATTCCCTTTTTTCCTTTTTGTCGCTCAATTTCCTATTAAATCCCTAATTTTATTTGTCCCTAATCCTTTCACCTATTTTCATGTAAGTTGGTAAAATAATTTTTTCATTGCTTTAACCATGAACCCCTAAAATTTTCCTTTCATGGGAATTTGTTGGGCCTTATTTACATCACATTTTGACTGTTTGTTGCCGCTATCTGATTTTATACCATCACAAAGGCAGTCTACACCACCACAAAAAACAAATTTAGTCCCCCAAGGGTATTTTGGTTTTTATATAAAGCAGCACCACTGAAAAATGTTTTCTCTTAAACAGGGATTTTTATCACAGTCTGCATTATGGTTTCAGATATCTACAACAAGTTAACAAAAAATCATCTTTTGAAGGTTATCACTAGAGATGGGCGAATCTTTTTAAACAAAGTGGAATTCGTTTAAATTTCAGGAAAACACTCGATTTGCAAAAAGTCGAAGTTGGGGTGTTTCCCGGGGAACGAAGTGTGCTTTTAATTAATAAAAAAGCTGCAAGCACATGGCGTACACGGGGCAAAAGTCTGGGGGGAAAAAGGGGCATACCACATACATGTGGAGATGAACCCAATCAAGACCGGGGGGATTCTTGACGTAAACGCACTATAAAAGCCTGGACGCCATGCAGCTGTCACATCCCGTTGTCCCCGCTGCTGCGGCTGCTGCTGCACAGATCTCACACAAAAGAAAATTTTTTTTAAAAAAATGATTTTTTTTTGGGGGGGTATCATGCTTTTTCGAGACTGCCCTCTTCCGTTTTCATTTTGTTTAGTTTGTGGGCATTGTAAAAATTCCAGGGTGGTTTAAAATTTGCCCCATATCATTTTAAGCCCTCTGGTCAGTTTGGACACATTGATATCCAAGGATTCTAACCCCCATTGTGTTTTTGTAGTCAGAAAAATACACAGGTTTTTTACCCCCTAATACCAGTTTTTTTTTTCCTGGTGATTTCTGTAGCGCAATTTATAATTTAAGGGTAATTGAGCGTTTTGTGCTTTTTATATTAAGTAAAGTAAACAGTGTTTTTAAACGCCAAAGACAAGGACATTTTTCCTGGATATTTGGTTATATATTTCTTTACACTAATGTATTTTTTTTTTTTGTTCTCCCCATTCCATTTTATAATGTTATATATTATTCACTAAAAATTTAATTTTTATTTTTGTACCCCATCACCTTATTTTTAAAATTTTTTAAGTTGTACAATAGTATTTTAATAATATTTATTTATATGATCACAATCACATTCATAATCCATTTTTATATCATTTACTTCACACATACTATTATATGATATTGAATAATAATTTGATTATATCACAAATATATAGAAGAGTCTTTACACATCGTACTATTAATGTATGTTTATGTTTTTCTGTGTTTACTCTTCACGTTTTGGGCCCTTTCACTTTACTTCCACTGGGGTTTTCTTTTTGTGGTTTTCCTGTTAAAAGGCCGGCTAGTACTATGGGGAACATTCAGTTCAGTTTAACAGTCTATTTCCTGTTCCGACAAGTCCCCCATGTTGGGGAAAGCATGATCTTTCCCCTGGGTTTTTTTGACAGCTTCCGATGATTACTTCCGGTTCCAGGGTTTTTTAACGATTAACCCCTTTGTAGTTTTACTTTTTACTTTTCTACCTATTAGATGGTTATTAATTAATATTATTGTACATGTGAGTAGACTTATGCGTTATAGGGGTTATATTTGATATTATTTTACCCCGTTTTTTAATTGGGGGCCGCCATTCCCTTTGTTTTAAATTTAACCCCCCCCTGTTTTACCTGGTATCCCCCTTGAGGGAAACTCAGCAAACGCCGTCGGGGTGGCACGGGCAGCTTCCCACGGCTCAGTTACTTATTTAGCGGACACCTCCTTCACGGTATAGTAGTATTGCAGTTCCAGGATGTATATATTTTTTAATGGTATACTATGCGAGAAGCAGGTTGTTTTTAAGTCAGCAATTTTGCATATATTTTCATATACTTAATCTCATGTGACCCTAAACCCCCGTGCTTAATTTTTAGCATTTTTTATCTGGGTGAGGGTTGTTGTATTGTATTATGTTGGTGATGTTATTTGCAATATTAGAATAAAGTTTTGTACATTTCGTATGGGTTTTTCTCATTTTTTGGGTGGTATTATTGTTATAGTGAGTTGCCCTTTCATTCTTCTTGGATTGCATTTTCATACATTACCCTGGGCATCTTTATGTTTGTAGGATAATCTGGTGATTTCTGTAGCAAAATGTATATCCAAGGGTTATTTAAACGTGTTTGTGCTTTTGTAGTCAGTAAAATACACAGCGTTTTTGCAGACCACATACCAGTTAATTTTTTCCTGGTGATTTCTGTAGCGCAATTTATATTCGAGGGGTAATTAAGCCTGTTTGTGCTTTTTATTCAGTAAAATAAACGGTGTTTTTAAATGCCAAAGACGAGTAAATTTTTCCTAGTGATTTCTGTAGCATATTTTATATCCAAGGGTTATTTAAGCCTGTTTGTGCTTTCTTATTCAGAAAAATACACAACGTTTTTACACGCCACATACCAGTTAATTTTTTCCTGGTGATTTCAATAGCATATATTATATTCAAGGGTTACCCAAGCTTGTTAGTGGGTTCATTTGGCGTCAAATACAGGGTGTGTATTTATCATATACAGAGTCTGTAAATTTTTTAACAAACAGTATGTCAGACAGAGAGGTGGCAGGCTCTTCATATGCGAGTGGCAGTGGCACAAACATTCCTGTTGCAGGCACAGGTCACAGCATAGTAAGGGAGCAGGGGTCACTGACGGTGTCTTCTTGCGGCCATGTGTTGTATAGCAACCCAAGGGTTCTTGATTGGTTGACTAGGTCATCCACTTCCTCCCAGTTGACATCTGACAACCCCAGCCAAGAGTCGATGGGAAAGTCAGACACAACCCTTAGTTGGCATGGCCCGGGAGCGGGTCAGCGGCCCTCACCTGTCCTCAACACGCCTCAGTCCCGTATGGTTCCTTCAGCCAGAGATCTACTATGTGGTCTGGGCCCAGCGCCACTATACAGCGAGGAAGAACAATTTGAGGACAGTCAGCAGCTACTTGGCAGGGTAGATGTGGGGCGACATCCCCTGCTTCTTGCAGTAAGCGGCAAAGTATAGATGTGGAGAGTGGCATAGGAGGTCATCCTGTATACCAAGAACGTTGAGGAGGACAGAAGTGAATATCCAACAATAATCATGATTTTAGCCGACCGACAAAGGAAGCCCGGGGGAAGCAAGGGCTTCATCATCATCAGAACAGAGGGCGTCAGCTTGCCCCGTCAGGCAGTGACGCAGCCAGCAAGTGGGTAGTGTGGCCTTGAGTCAGCAGGGTAGCAGCAGTGCGAGGTCAGGAGCCAAACGGCCACAGGGTAGAAAACCCGCTTCTCAGGTCATAGAAAGTAGCGGCACAGGTGCTCAGCGAGGCAGCGGCGGTAGTAGTCACTCAGAGCGGAGCGAGGGCGGTAAAATCCCGCTACTCGGCGGGGTGGGCAGTTTGTTTTTCTAAGACACCGGAGGAGCTGAATATGGGTATATGTAGAATCTTTGGGCAGAAAGTGAAGCGTGGCCAGGGAACTAACATAGGCACCACAGCCCTGAGTCAACACATGCAGCGTCACCATCCAGTGTCTTGGGAGAAACGTGGATCAGATGTGGGGGTCCATCCTGCTGCCGCAGTAACAGCCGCAGCGGCACCCAGTGGCACGCATGTCATTTCAGCCAGTCAAGGCTCCACCACCTCTGCAGAAGGGAGCTGTTTCTCTATGCCATCATCTCCCAGTCTAAATGCTCCTGTTCCTCGCTACTCATGGCACCAGGAGTCGTTCAACGAGGCGATTGCAAAGAGACAACAGTATGCGTCCAACCATCCTAGGGTGCAGAATCTGACTGTGCTCCTGTCCAAGTTTTTGGTACTGCAGTCCCTCCCTTTCCAAATGGTGGACTCTGCACCGTTCAGAGAACTAATGGCCTGTGCCGAGCCGAGGTGGAGAGTTCCAAGCCGTAATTTATTTTTCAAAAAGGTAGTACCAGCCCTTCACAAATATGTAGAACAGAAGGTGGGTCAGTCCTTCAGCCTATTGGTTTCTTCCAAGGTGCACCACAGCGCGGACGTGTGGAGCTGTAACTATGGTCAGGGCCAGTACATGTCCTTTACGGCCCACTGGGTGAATGTGCTTCCTGCCCAGCCACTCTAATAACTTGGACAGGAGACGCCTCTTTCTCCTCCACGTTGTCAAACTGCTGCTCCTGCGCCAATGTCCGCCTCCTCCTCCACCCCCACTACCACCATCTCAGCCTCCGTTTAAGGAGGCGATGTTATTTGTCAGTCGCCAGGACTACAGGATGAATAACATCATTCCACTGCTTCATGTCCTGGAACAGATGCTGAAAAATCTGTCTGGGCAGGGGACTGGAGACGTGGCGACTACATCTCGCGGCAACATGAGTCTGGTGGGGACTGAACTGGAGGAGGAGGACATTGGAGCACAAGCATTGTCTGTTGAATTTAGTGTTTTTTCTACCCAGGTGACAGGTGAGGAGGAGCAGGAGCAGCTGTAGGAGGTAGATGGAGATGAGGAAGACAAGGCAGATGACCCCAAGCACCGTGGCAGTATACAGTGGAGTTGGGGGGCAGGAAGTCCTCAGAATCACTTGCACACATGGCCCGCAGCTTTGCTGATTTGTCTGACTAGTGACAGCCAAATAGTCACCATCCGGCAGAGGGATGACTTCTGGCTCTCCACCCTCTTGGACTCGCTACCGGTCCAAAATGGGCCTTTTTCCAGCTGCGAGAGGAGAGGACAAACTGCATTTACTATAGAGAAATCCCCCGTATCAGTTTGCTAACGTTCCGAAATCATCTTTGGCCAAGGCAATTCTACCTCCATCATCTTCATCATTAATACCTAAAAAAGTTCCAAAGGAGTTTATAAACGTGGTAGTTTGAATCCAGTTTCTGCGTGACATCAATTTGTTCAAATGCAGCGTATGGAACTTGAGCTGAAGGAGACCCTAACTACAGGGAATTTTTTATGTGCTTATTTTGCATTCGGTGCCATTAGTGATGGAATTTAGTACAAAACTGGCTTGGGAAGTAAAAGCAAATGCTGCAAAACTGGCTTTGGATGAGCTTCTTCAGTATGAAGAATGTGACTCATATGTCCAACTTACAGAAAGTAAAACCGCCTCCGGGACTATGAAATAAATAATAATAATCTTTAGAGCCTATAGAGAAAGCGTTTCCTTCAGCCTCGTCTGTCATATTCGTGTACCATACTTCTTGCCTCCGTCCCTTGACGGCTGTCCTGACCTTACAGTTGTCTCCGACTCCGAGTTTGCCTTACGATTTTGTACCTCGCTACACCTCGGCTGCCACCGCAAGCAAATCACGTCAGGGGTAGCAACCTGGTAGACTCCAGCCGCAGAAAGTCCATCCTACTTTGCGGCGGGCTCTGGTAAAAAGCGGGACCTACCTAGATTCCGCTCCCTGGTGTGGCTATTGCCATCATCCCCTTACTGTGCTGCGATCTGTGTCAGCTCCAAGAACCTACTATTGTGTTTTTTGACACTATTGTAGGATCTTCTGATCCCTGAGCTTGTGTTTTTCCAGCTGGGGCTGCCATGACTTTATCAGGCTGCATTCAGTTTTTTGGTCAGTTTTGCCCCCGTAAGTGCCCAGGGAATTTTAGAGTGAAGCGATTCTAAGGCTATGTCTACACTGCACAGAAAAACGTCAGTTTTTTCAGCGTTTTTAATTTTCTAAAAACGCTGGAAAAAGGGACTGTAATCATCTCCCATAGACTCTAATGTAAAAACGTCCTGCTGTCCTACACTGAGTTTCTTTTTTTTCTGCTCGTTTTTTTACTGGTCGAAATTTGCAACATGCTCAAAAAAAACGCCAGAGCAGGGCAGAAAATTTACTACAGGAGTCTATTAAACGCCGGACGTCTTTTGGGGCGCGTTTTTTTGCCGCGATTTTTCAATGAAAACCCTCCCAGAGACCAAGTTACACCAAATAATGGGGGGGTAACAAAGGTTAATCCTTATCAAATTTGCATACACGTGTCTTATGTGTCCTTTTTTGTACCTTTTGTAAAAAAATTGATCATGCTTTGGGTCGCTAACAATTTTTGCGCAATTCATTTTTTTTTTTCGCTAAAAATATCGTTTTTTTTTTACAGATTGTGGCGTCAGAATCAGTTTTTTTTTTTACAGATTTTGATGCTAAAATCCTTTTCTAAATATATTTTGGCGCTAATAAAGTTATCTCGCTACTGACGCCAAAAATACGTTTTTTTTATGGATTTTGGCGCAATAATCCGTTTTTTTTACGTTTTTTTGGCACTAAAATAATTTTTTTTACAGTTTTTGGCGATAATAACGTTATCTCGCTTCTGATGCCAAAAATATGTTTTCTTACGGATTTTGGCGCAATAATCCGTTTTTTGGCACTAAAATTATTTTTTTTTACAGATTTTGGCGCTAATAACGTTATCTCGCCTCTGATGCCAAAAATACGTTTTTTTACGGATTTTGCCGCAAGAATTCGTTTTTTTACATTTTTTGGCACTAAAATATTTTTTTTACAGATTTTGCTGCTAATAACGTTATCTCTCCTCTGACGCCCAAAATACGGGGGTTTTTTTTTTACGGATTTTGGCGCAAGAATCTGGTTTTTACGTTTTTGGCACTAAAATAAAAAATTTTTACAGATTTTTGCGCGACTAAATTGATCTCGCTTCTGACACTAAAAATATTTTTTTGTTATGGAATTTGGTGCAATAATGCGTTTTTTGGGATTTTGACACTAAAATCATTTTCTTTACAGATGATTTTGATGATAATAAAGTTATCTTGCTGTATGCAAAGATAACATGGTATTTTGTGGATTTTGGTGCAAGAATCTGGTGCAAAATTTAATAAAGTAGCAGCACACAAAGGACAATGTGCTCACACTGGCTACCGTGATCTAAAGGGAAATGACTACTTAACATGTTAACTCCGCCTGTAGGGTGTAGTTTACATCCAATGGCTTAATTTGTGCATCCATTAAAAAGCAGAGCAAAGACACTTCAAAAAACGCTTAAAAAAACGCTTAAAAAAAATGCTCCAAAAAACGAAAAACGCGCCAAAAAATGGCCGTTTTTTCAGCTGCTTTTGACAGGCAGTGGACAGAAAACTCAGTTTTAGTAATTCATTTTTAGGTCGTTTTTTGTCCTCTGCAGTGTAGATATAGCCTAAGAGCGGCGGCAGTCACCTGCGTGTCATACTAAAACACAACATTGTATGAAGACCAAACCAAGCTCCCTCTGCCTATTTAAGCATGGCACAACGTTCTGCAGTACCCTACAGGCCCTTTGCAGCCAGGAAATAGCTGTTTTTTTAACGTGATTCGTCCTGAATTTATTCGGGTCGAAACATATTTTGTCTGAAAATTCTGCGAACTCAGCGAATCTAATTTTTGAGAAATTTGCCCATCTCTAGTTATCACAGATACAAACATAAATAAAGGTAAACTCAAGCAGAAGGGGGATTTAAGCTGTAGTCTTGAAATATAGCTACTTTGTTTATGTGATGCCATATGTAGCACTGTCTTTTCCTGTGTCTGATGTTTTTTTTGTTTTCTGCCTTTGTATAGCAACAAGATAGATAGATAGCAACATAATACAGATATTGTCCACATTCACATCTGACCCTCCACCCAATGGGGCTCAAAAAACTAATTTAATTGTTTCAGAAAGATTCATACCAGGGCCAATGTTATAGAAAAGTAGAATAAATTATTTAGAAGCTTAGGTTACATATTGGCAATTCAGTGACTTCAAATTGTAAATTAAAAGGGCCTTTTATTTAAATAGCCCATCAGATTCAAACATCTTTAATTTCAGTACTTTAATATCATAAAGTTATTTATTTTGATTTACTTCATGAACTTTGCACATAACAATTCCAGATCTTTCAATCATATAAGTCAAGAAGTATAATAAAACCTGTGGTCATACGATTCACAAGTTTACAGTCCTCTTAGGGTATGTTCACACAACGTTTTGGGGCTGTATTTTAGCACATTTTACGAGCTGGAAAACAGCGCAAAATGAGCCTCAAACAAGCTAAAAAATCTTCCTTCATTGAATATAATGTAAAATACACCTTGTTGTTCACACAAAGTGTATTTCACAAGTGTAACTGCGAGCTTTTTTTTAGGACGCAATTACAGCCATAAAAATAAGTGACGTAGATTCTTGAGACTTTTTTTACTTGTAAAATCCCTATAGATAACAGTAGGGATAGGATTTTTCAAAATACGCTTTGAAAAACACGTTTTTTGAACCATATTTGGAAGCGGATTTGGAAGCATAAATTTACACTTTAAAAAATTCTGTGTGAACTTGCCCTTAGCGTTCCATTATACTGTGTAAAGAACCAGCAGTGTCAGTATACATTAAATATTTGTGCAGTGCCACACACGCCCTATGGGGCGCTCGTGCGTGCACAGCATGCTAAGGGGCCAGAGGAGGGATGGCAGAGTCGAATCGACCAGTGGCCACCGCCAACATAGTAGCTGGGACAGGTAAATACAGCGCAGAGAAACCATTGGGAACTACCGCAGGCATGTCAGTTGTCCTTGACATGGACCATGGAGTGCACCATGACATACTGCCTCCATATTGCATTCCATTAAGTTAACCCCTTTCTAAAGCATACACAGAATTCTCTTTATACTCTACTTAAAGCATAGGCCACATGATGACAACAACCACTGAAATATATATGTGTGTAGATAGATAGATAGATAGATAGATAGATAGATAGATAGATAGATAGATAGAGACAAGGCACAAGGCCTTGTCATCGAGGGACGTTATTTCCACCGCACCTTAGGGCTGATGCCTTGTTTATGTTTTACATCACTTCTTTAAAGGGAATCTGTTTCCAATTTTTTTTTTTTACTTATTATATCAAGCCCCTGATCCATATTCTTTTCCTCTCAGCCGTTTTTATTTCCTGATTGCAGATTTCTCTATTCGGCCGCCTATATATGATTGTGGGGAAGACATTCTTGCTTGCACTGCTTTAACAGCAGTCAGAAATACTTTACAGCAGCTTCATGCACATAGGATTCTTAAGACGGATTCTTTCCCATAGACTTGTGTAGGAGAGTTTTCACTGTGAAGGGAGGGGAGAGGGGGAGCTGTGACATCTCCTCTTGTGACTGGTGGATTCTGTGTTATCTGTACACATTGGTGTCTCCTTTCAGTTTGACCCTGCGTTAATGATAATGAGCACACTGCTGAAAAGCTCTCTAAGCAAAACAGGAAGTGTCAGACAATTATTAGGCTTTGTGGCCAAAGTGAAAACTGCAGGACTTAAGAATTATTAAAAAAATACTGAAAGTGATATGGAAAATGTAAAAAAAATTAATTCAATTCATCAAAAAAGTAATTTTTTGATGATACATTCCCTTTAAGCAGTGTATTCCGGGTCCGGCTTTTACTGGAGCAGTCTTAGAGTTGGGTGGGATGACTGCTCCCACATATCAGCTCCAGGATTTCCTTGGCCTACAAAGCCAGGAGGTCAGGAGGGCTGGGTGTGGTATGCCACTCCAAGCCTGGAGATTGCAGAGGACAGAGTTCCTATATGAAGGTTCTGTTAGAGCTGCTCTACTTAGGTGCTGCCAAGACTGGATGGTGAGCTTAAACCCTTTTCTGTTCTCCATTTTATGTTCTGTTTGGACCTGATATAACCTAACCATTCTTTGCAGACATGCTTTGAAGGGTAATATTAGGTTCCCACAAAAAAAAAAGTCTTTGGGGAAAATAGAGGTGAATTAAGAAAAGAGTGCGGCCCATTTACAACACTCTTTTTTATGACTGTGTAATTGTCCCTTAGTGACATTGTCAGGAGCACTTAACATTTTGGAAAAACTCTTCAAGCTTATTTACGAGATTATATACCTGTTTCTTACAAGAAGACCACACAGATACTTTGTACTTGATGTACCTTTGTACCTCCTGACTGCCTACATGTTACTGTAGCTACTCAGAAAATTACCAATTAGACTCTGTTGTCAGTCAACATCAAAAGTACGATTCCCTGGCAAGTGCAAGACGCTTCTTCTCTTGTATGGAAAAGAAATATCTTTACAAGTAAAGTCTGAATTTTTATTCATCATTCCTGCAATTTATTTTAATGTCAGAATTAACAAAGGACATCACAGTCTTTCATATGGATGAAAGGTCTGCTCATTAGCGTCTACATTTTACAATGCTCATTTGATTTGCATTATTCAGCTGACTGACATGGCTGTAGATACCATTGTGCAAAGAAGCCAAGTACAACTTTACAACTGAATGCAGGTCTGGAGCATTGCATTAACCCAGTATGCTTTATAACAGCAATGGCCTAACAGGACCGCACCAAAATATATTGTACCAAGTAATTTAGTTTCTCCGTAAAAGAAAATCTTAGCTTTGATAATGCAAGTTACTATTAGGATTGTTACATAACTTACAGAAATACAGTCATTGTGACATTTGAAAGCTTGGTTGTATTTATCATCATGATAAACTAGGCAGCTTAAAGAGAACCTGTCACATAGATTATGCCCCCTTGCTGAGGACAGCATAAGCTAGTGTCAGACCTGATGTTCCCAGCACTGTGTCCCTTATTCTGTAAGATGCTGTAGTTTTTGAGTATTTAATGCTAAAATCTGCAGTTTTCAGCCAGAGAAGAGTAATTCAAAGAGTCAGTTTTTCTTTCAAACCCCGCCCACCTGAGGCTAGTCCCGCCCACCTCAATTGATAAACTTATTACTTTGAATAGGTAGAAACATGTTAACTGTCAGTGGGGGGCTACCCTTTTGGGGGTCTGGCTAATTCCCCCTGCTAAAAAATAAAAATTTGAGGGGAAAATTTCTCCAAAACTAAGCAATCTTTCAGTTAAGGGACCCGCGGGGACGTCCATGTCTGAAAACTCCCTTTGGGTGCTGTCCTCAGCAAGGAGGACGGGGGGCATAACCTTTTTTGGACAGGTTCCCTTTAATTTGGGTGTCCAGTTTAGTTTTAAAAAGATGTATGTAAGGTCTATAACATGACTGAGAAGAAAACAGTAATTATAATGCATCAAAACCAGAGGGCCAGATTTGTCTTTTTGATGGTTAACCCCTTAATGACTCGCCTATTTTAGTTTTTTTCATTTTGCATTTTGAATCAATGTCTTTTGAAAGCCATAACAGTATTAATTTACTTTCTTACCTACATAGCTATATGGTGGCGTGTTATTTGTGGGAGGAGTTGTATTTTTGCATTGTATTTTAATGCACTATGTAATGTATAGTGGAAAAAAATTTTGTTTTTAAGCGTTTAAACGTTGGCCTTTCCGACATTGGCCCGATGGTCGAAAAGTCGACCATTATCCCCCAAGATTTTCCCGATGGTCGTTTATAGTTTAGGGATCGTTTGACCATTAAAGTCTATGGGAAGAAATCAAAAACCTTCTTCTTAAAACCCCAAAAGGGCTGGAGAAGCTAAAAATTTAAAATCCACAAAAATCAAATGGATACGTTTTACATCTTGGGCAACACCCTTAGTAATAAAAGCCACGAAAAAAAAATCACAGCCATTAAATTTCCCTGCCCTTGTCCCACAGCATGCCCCTTAAACCTACATGACCCAAAATTTTTAAAAAAGTGCCCGAAGGCAAAAATTTTTTAAACCCAAACCTTTTACTTGAACGGACATTAAATTACCCCTGCCCTTTAGAAACCCAGCAAAAACCCCCAAACCTGCATGACCCCCAGTTTTAAAAAAATTTCCCAGAAAAAGGAGTCTTTCAACCCCCTTTTTAAGTTTCACTGGACTTTTTGCCCACCCCTTTTCCGGGGCCACACTTTGACCCCAAACCCTGACCCCCGTTTTAAAAAATGGCCGGAAAAAGGGAGTCTTTTAAAACCCACCATTTTAGTTTAAACGGGAAATTGATATACCTTTTCCTGGGCCAAGCATGGCCCCAAACCTGAAAGCCCCCCAGAAAAAAAGTGCCGGAAAAAGGGTCTTTAAACCCCCAAACCACCATTTTATTTCACGGGACATTGACTAACCTGCCCTGGGCCCAGCATGACCCCCAAAACCCTGCATGACCCACACTTTTAAAAAAAGGTGGGGGGAAAAAGGAGCTTTCAACCACCATTTTATTTTAAAAGAACTTTGGCCCTATCCCTGCCGGGGCCCCAAAAGCATGGCCCCAAACCTGCATGCCCCCATATTTAAAAAGTGAGGGAAAAAAAGGAGTTTTCAAACCACCAATTTTAGTTTCCCCTGGAAATAACTTTCCCTGTCCTGGGTACCCCTTTGCCTTTCCCGTGGGGTGCGGACCAATTGAGTTTTTCATTTGGGAAATAAGGGGGGTTAAGGGTCCTGTTCCCCCCCAGGTGCCCTTTTTTTGACATTCTTTTTCTCTTTTTTACTCAAGTGCTGGGGGGAAAAGGGTCTCTGTACTTTGCTCTCTGTCCGTGTTCCAAACTCCAGCCCTTTCGGGGAAACCTAAAATTTTGGTAAATTTTTTTCCTGTACCTCCCTTGAACAATTCAGAGGAATTTTTTTAAACCAGCTATTTTGAAACATGAAATTTTTTTTAGTAGTTTAATTTCTAGAAAAACTTTTTTAAAAAAAGGGAGGGAATCCCCCCTTTGTTTTTGTTTCTTTTTTTTAAAATTGTTTTAAAAGGGGTTGTCTCAAAAAAAACCGGGGATTGATAGCTATTTTTAAAGACTTGAAAAACAAGTCATTTTGCAAAAAGTGTTCTTTAACATTTTCCTCCCAAAATTCCGTTTCTGACAAGGCCACCTTCCCCCTTGGGCCACTTTGGAAAATTTGTGAAGAACAATTGTCTGTTAGAAAAAAAAAAAAATTTTATAATGGGAACCTGAAATTATAGCTGCATGTCACAGAAAAAATTGGCCCCCAAAAATTTCAAAGCAGGAACCTTAAAGCCATTTTTGGGAAAATTGTGAAGAACAAATTTCTGTTACGAAAAACTTTTTTTTTTTTAAAAATTGGGCCCCGTAGTATACCCTGCATGTTACAGAAAAAAGGGCCCCCCAAAAATTTCAAACATACCCTTGACCCCACTTTGGACAATTTGTAAAGCCCAAAATGTTGTTAGAAAAAAAATTTTTTTTTTATAATAGGACCTGTAGTTTTGCTCCCTTTCAAAGCCATGCCCAAAAAAATTTAAAAAAATGACTTCTCACCCCCAACTGTTAAAAATTGTGAGGGGAGAAATTTGCCCTTAAAAGGGCCAACTTTTCTTTTCCCAAAGGGGACCATTTTTTTTGGTTTTGGGTATTTCACAGCAAAATGCCCCCAAAAAAATTTAAAAATTATGACTTCCCCAGGCCCCTATTAAAAATTGTGGGGGAAAGGGAAAGGGCCACTTAAAAGCCAAAATTTCTGTCCAAAGGACCAAAAATTTTTGGGGCCTTTATCCACAGAAAACTTTGGTTTTTCCCAAAACCATTGAAAAGTGCGAAAACTTCAAAAGAAAAAGTGAGAAAAAGGAAATACGTGTTGTCATGAAACCTTGCTGTCTTTTACAGTCTCCTCACAGCAAAAACTAGCAAAAAAAAACTTTTGGGAAAAGAAAAAAAAAATTGCAGTAAAAAATGATCATTTTAAAAAAAAGTTTTAAAAGAGGCCATTTTGTTTGAAGGGGAATGTAAAAGTAAAACCCGGCAACTAATTGGGGACCTCGGAAATTTGGGGCCAAAACATCATCAGAATCCATGCCTGATTCATCTTGATAAAAAGGCAAACGAAACCACATTATCTGTGGAAAAACCATGCGTTTGTCTTTTAATGGGCTCCTCCAGCTGTGCTGAAGGTCGGGTTTAGAAAGGGGCTGGGTTGCTGGGGAGGACAAAAAACCCCCTATGGCGTGGCGAGCGAGTCGGGCCCTTCGTCCATTTTGGATACCCAGGGAAATCCCATTGGGTTCCCGGAAACATACAAAAAATTGGTGTTGGCGCAGTTTGTGTGCACCATGATCTAAACCGGGGCCTGTGTGTTGGGTGTGTGCCCTGAAAGGGATCCGTTGGTAGGTGGGAAATAAAGATTGCCAGAGGGTAGCCATTAGGTTCCCCCCTTGCCCTTGTGCCGCTCGGGCTACTTGGGAAATTTTACTTGGGGTGTCCCCACGCGATGTTTTTCCATCGTGACATTTGAAGAAGTGGGAAACCGAAAAGCAACAGTTTTCTCCCTTTTATCAAACAGCAAGGTCCCCCATTTTTCCCGCATTTTACTTTCTTTTTTGGGGGGGAGTGGAAGGGAAAAATGCTGAGTTTTGTTTTTTTACCGGGGTTCCCGGAGGGTGGCCAACCCCTTAAATGTTTTTTCTTTTTGATTGGCCTTAGTGAGAGGATAAGTTGGAGGAAAATGGGCATCCAAGCATCATGTGAGAGATGGAGCCTTGAATTTTCCCCAAGGGCCCCTGGGGGCGAAAGGCCAAGCAAACTTATCTTCCTCATCTTCCTCCCCGCCCAAATTCGGCCCAAACCCTTTTTTCCAAAAGGGAAAGGGGGTCTTTAAATGGGGCGGAGTCTAGGAAACCGCCTCCTCCTCCTCCGCTTTTCCCCCGGAACAGCTTCAAAACCCGCCCCGAAAATTTCCTGAGATGAAAACACCCTGACAGCTGATGGGGCTGCCCCTTGGGATTTGGCCGCGTACCCCGAACCACTGCCTAATTATGACCGATAAAAATTTAGAAAACCCGTCGGTCTTGTGGATTCGAAGGAGGGGGAAAGGCTCCCCTGTCCGCAAACTGTTTCCGTCTCCTCCCCCTTCGCTGGCGGGACCCGGGTTTTTTCAGAGTGTCCAAGACGTTTCCAGAATAAGTTTCCCCCAATTTCTCCTGCTGACAAGGGATCGTCCCGGGACTGACCATTTTGGGGTTTCCCTTTAAAATGGCAAGGATGGTGCAAAACTCTTTCACCTTAGGGAACACTCAACCACCCCGAGGTCCTTAAAACCCCTGCTTTTCAGGGGGCCCTTGGTTCCCAAACCTTTTTGAAATGCCGTAATGGCATTGCAAAATGCTTTCCACAATCACTGGCATGTGGGGGGGGTGGAATTTCCCGCTTTTTTCCAAGTCAACAAAAGAGGCGGGTTTACGGGGAGGGCCGGCTGATGCGGGAACGCGCCAGGCCCGGGCGGGAAACATTTTGGAAATAAAGGGGGAATTTCGAACTTAGACTTTTGAGCCTTCTTTCAGCAGGTTTGTTTCCCCCACCCAGGTAGCTCCCTTTAAAAAAATTTTTGGAAAGACAAGGGTTTATGACATGTTCCAGGGAAAGGGGTGTGCCCCCGCCCCAACCCAAATTTAAAGGGCCCGGCCACAGATGTCGCCCTGTTATCGCACACCAAAAACCCCGCCTTTGGGACAAGGTTTTGGCAACCCCCGCCCGCCTCTGTCTCGTTTGCGGGGGAAACCCCTCCCCAGTCCTGACCTGTGTTTTGGACGGTTCCCAAAAACAGAATTAAATTTTAACACCCCGGTTTCCCCCTGGGCCGTTAGGCCACCAGAGGGGGCCTTGGGGGGAGAACCCGCACCATCCCTGCGGTTTTGAAGAGCGTTGGGGCTTTAGCCTCAAGCCACCGTTTCCCCCAGAACTTTCCCCCCAGCTCACCCAGTGAGCTATCACAGAAATTTTAGCGGCCTTGGCCATGCTTACTGTTTTCCTTGGGGTTCCCGGTTTTGGGCGATGGGCTTTTCCGGCCCCCAGATTCAGACAACGTGCTTGAAAATTTTTAGGTTACAAAGTGGGTGGCCAGGGCAAGGGAAAGGCTTTTTGGCAAAGAAAAGGGCCCGCTCGGCATTTTGGTTTTGGGGGGGGGCAAGGGCCCCCGGGCGTGGGGGGAAAACCCATCTGTGTCCACAGACCCGGAAAAAGGGAACAAATTTCCCCAAAGGGCCCAAAAGCCTGCCCAATGGGCCCAATTCAGGCTTTTGGGTTTGGGATGGTTTGGGTTAAAAGTGTTTCTTTTGCTCCCAAAACCCGGGGAAAAAAAAAGGCTGGCTTTCTAAAATTGGGGCCCCTTTTTATGGCGTGCAGGTCTCAAAAATGGCGGAAGGGAAGGGGGGGGTGGGTTTTCTGGTTGGGGCTGGTGGTACTAGGGGGACGGGGGGGTGGGAAAAGGGGGGCTGTTTCCCTGTTTATACTCTGAGAGACATGGGCAGCTGAGGAAAAAAGCTTGGTGGGGGGCGGGGGAGGGGTTTCGGGAGACAAGGGTGTGACAGTGGTTGGAGGGGCCCCGGGGCGGTCTGGGGCCTTTTTGTTTGGGCCAAATGTTGCCCTTTCCCTTTCAAATTAAGCAAATTTGCTGCATGTGACCCCAGACTTTTTGGGGGTGGGGTTTAAACCCCCTAAGGTTTCTTTCCTCTACTTATGCCTTTACGGGCAAAGGCGGGCAAAAGACTCGCGGGGGGGAATTAGAGGCTTGCTCAAAGGGGAAAGGGCCCGGGGTTTTTGGGGGTCCTGGAAATTTTTTGCCGGGGAAAATCGAGGGCGGGGTTTGCGTGGGCCCCGGGGGTTTGGGGGATCATTTTCAGCGGGGCTCCCCCGCGACCGCCCCTATCCCCTTTTTGAGGCGGAAAACCCCAAAATAAACTACCCCCCATGTCCCTTTCCCCTCTTTCCCGTTATGAAACGCCGGGAAACAAATTTGCTGAAAAAAAACCACGTTGGAAAAACCGGGAATGTTGTCTTCCATCCCCCTTTAAACCCGGTTTTTTCTTTCGTCGTCCCGGGGCCCTTCCCGCTTCCCCGGAAACTGCGGGCTACAAACAAGGGGAAAATGCCCAAAGGGGTTGCCCACCGCCCGGGATTTTTTCCCATTGAAAGGGGTTCCTTTTTCCTCCCCTGGGTGGCCTTCCAAAATAACGGGCGTTTTAAGCAAGAAAATCATCCTCTTTGGCCCCCTTTTTTCTTTTTGCATGCCTTTTTGGCCCCAAACCCCATTTTGGGCATCAAAGAGGTCTTCAGAAAAAGGAATTTTCCAGTGGTTGGGGGACACGAGGTTTTTTCTTTGGGGTGCTTTATTTGGGCGGAAGCTATGATGCTGATGACGGGCATTTTTGGGCCCTGACGGGGGACGAGGAGGTAAACTGCTTTGGATGCAGGTTGCAATTAAACCCCTGGAAAACAGATTGGCGAAAACTGTTCATTACTGAGATTCACAAAGGGGCCCGACCCAAGGGGGTTGACAGGCCTGCGGGCCCCAACTGACGAGCCCTGCCCGCGTGTTGTCGCCAGCAAAGGAAGGAGACACCTTCTCCCCGTACCTCTTAAACCCCCCTTTCCACCCCCAATTCTTTGCTCCCGTTGACCACCTGAATTTCGCTCCATTTTCAAAAAATATAAAAATTTTTAGAAGGTATGGAAAAGTTTTTTGGGAAATTTTCTTTTTAAAGCGGCAAATTTACCCGCTATTCCAAATCCCTAAAAAACAAAAAAAAATTTTTTTTTTTTCACAAATTTTAAATGCCCAAAATAGTCTTCAACAAAAACTGGCCTGCACCCAAAATTTTCCGTATTTTTGGCACCTTTAACAATTCCACCTGTGGTGAAATAAAATTGTTTATTCACATTTAAGTGCAAGGTGCCTCAAAAAGAACAAAGCTGTAGGGGCTTTAAAAAAAAACGTTTTCTGAAATTTAAAATTTTGGATAAAAACAAGGTTCTTTTGGCCCCCTAAACAAACTGGGGGCTGACTTTCAAAAATTTTGGATTTTTTAATTTAATGCAATTTGGGTTTTATAAAAAAAGGGGGGAAGGGCAAAATTTTAAAAAGAAAACCCTTTTTGAAATGTATACTGAAAAATAAAAAGTGGGTTTTGGCCTAACAAAGAGACCTACAGGGTTTCTAAAAAAGATGTGTACCTTTAAAAAAGTTAAAGGGGCCCAATATCCAAAAAATTTTTTCAAAAAAAAACTGTTAAAAATAAAGCCCATTGCAGTGCAATGTTCTACACTAAAATCTTGGTAACTTTATCCCAGTATTCTTTATAGAGCTTTTGGGGCGGTGGTTTCCCCCCGTTTGGCCCCCCCACCCCGCTCCCCCCTCCGTTCCCCCCCTTTTACAGCGGTTTGAGTCCTTTAAAATTCCCCTACCTAACTACATAAAATCTTCCAAACTTGGGCAAAATTAAATTGGGGAAAGGGTCACAGCTAAACAGTAAGTTTCTTGTGAAGAAATAAAATAATTTTTGCTGACTGGTTGGGGCACAGGCGAGCGCACATCCAGACTGCTATGAGACTCTGAGAGACACTGATCATGAACAGGAAGGGCTGTTCTATGTAAAAACGAGGGTCTCGGCGCGCGCATGATTTTTCCAGCCAATCGCAACATACACATTCCCAGTCATGACGTTGCACAACATCTCAACCTGCTCTATTCTGTAAGCTGATTTGCTTGGCCGCAAAAATGACAAGGAGCACCGAAAATGGCACGATCTTAATAGATGATGCACTGATTTTAATCTAAATTATCGCATGATCTAAAAATTTCGATGAACATAAAAACTGTGCCGATTTCAACTTTGTCGATAATAATTGCTCAACACTATTGGTGGCAGATGGAGAAACTGTCAGCAGATGTGTGGCATCAGGCGGGTGGCGGCATTAGAATAGTGGCTGAGGCAGGTAGTTGAACCAGACCATTTCTCACAGTTGGAGTGAGGCGTCACGGCTGCTGTAGTCTGATGCCTAAGGCATTGGTGTGTGGAAATCCTGGCGACCACGCCCGTTTCATTTTGACAAAAGGTCAGTCGTTCCAGATTTCCCGTGGACAAGCGGGTTCTCCTTGTTGTAACGATGGTCCCCGCCGCACTGAAACACCCGCTCTGATGCCACACTACTTAGCGGGCAGGACAGCTACTCCACTGCAAAACTCGGGCAAGATGGCGGCCACACATCCAGTTGGCTGACCAGTAGTCAAGCGGATCTTCTCATGGTGGTGGCAGAGTGCTGTCCAAGTAGGCCACCACCTGTTGGTTCTGGGTCTGCTCCAGGTCCTGCTGCTGCTGCTGGCAGACTGCCCTCCTTCACTAGGGGGTGAGGATGCTGCTCATCAGTGACTCCAGACTTAGGTTGCTGCTGATGGAACTGGTACTGCTCCGCCCCCCCCACACCTCCCCAGCAGCCGCAGCAGTAGTACGTGGATAGCGATGAAGAACCCCCCAGGTCAGACCTGTCAGAGGAGGGGACGATGCCGCACATAGCAGCGGCCAACTGACTATGGAGGATTTCCCTATTAGTACTTGGTTTGTCCTCCTCTCAATTGCTGGGAAAAATGCTCCCATTTTGGACTGTTAGCGAGGGTCAATAGGGTGGAGAGCAAGAAGTCATCCCTCTGCCGGATGCTCCCATATTCGGCTGTCATAGCCAGGCAAATCAGCATGCTGCGGGCATCTGCACAATGTGACTCCGTGGGGCTCACCTGCCTCCATCTCCACTGTATACTGCACCACGGTGCTTGTGGGTTCATCTTGCCTCGTATTCTTCATCTCCATCTACCTCCTCCAGGTGCTCTTGACCTCTCTCTTGTCACCTGGGTAGAAATTTACACTCATTTCACCAGAAATGCTTCTGCTCCAATTGTCCTCCTCCTCTCTCCTCCATTTCAGGTCCCCACCGGACTAATGGCCGGGAGATTGTAGTCGCACATCTCCAGTCCCTGCCCAGAAAGATTTTTTCAGCATCTGTTCCAGGGACATGAGCTGTGGAATGACGTTATTCATCCCGTAGTCCTGGCAACTGACAACTTAGGGCCTTCCTCGAATGGCCTCAACAAACGGCAGGTGTCACGCTTGGAGTGCTCCACCTGGCTGACATTCAAAGTTTCACTGGGGAGTAATCACTGTCCGCCTGGATCATCAAAAAATCGTTATTGGCCTTTTCTTGTTTTACATTCGGTCAACATGTGCGGCTGGAATCTTCCAAGGGTGGAAACATCGCATATCAGAGTGTGTTGGGGGAAGGCCGTTCTGCCGCTGCAACTCGAGGAGGTGTTCTTGCTTGTAGCAATGGATGAAAGTGCATGCACAGTTTCCTGGACATTTTCAGAATCTTCTGAAGATCGGTGGAAGACTTCAGGAACCTTTTCACAAACCCAGATTAAACACATGCAGCCATGCAGGGTGCATAGACCATGCCTCCTCGGTGCAGCACAGACCACCATGTTACTCCCATTGTCCGGTCTCCATGGGTTCCGATTTGCAGTTGGTGCGGAGTAAAAGCCACACATCGATTTCTTGCTGCATGGACGCGGGAGCAGTTTCCTCCCCTGTGGTGACTTCGTTCGCCGAGACAAGCCAGGTGTAGAACTGGTGACCACGCTGTGCCCTACACATATGGTATGATGGAGCAGTACTTGTGGAGGGCTGATATGGTGGTGGTGGTGGAGGTGGAGGAGGAGGCGGACATGGCGCAGGAGCCGCAGTTTGAACAACGTGAAGGAGAAAGCGGCGTCTTCCTGTCCCGTTGTGGTGTGCCTGGTCCGAAGCACATTCACCCAGTGGGCCATAAAGGACATGTACTGGCCTGCCGTTGTGACACAACCAGACGGTCCGCGCTGCCGTGCACCTTGGAATCAGACCGATAGCTCAAGGATGGCCCACCTTATGTTCTACATATTTATGAAGTGCTGGTAGGCCTTTTGGAAAAGTAATTATGGCTTGGAAACTCTCCATCTCGGCTCGGCACATGCCATTAGTTCTCTGAACGGTGCAGAGTCCACCAATTGGAAAGGGAGGACTGCAGTATCAACAAATTGGACAGGAGCTCGGTCAGCTGCTGCACCTTAGTTATGGTTGGATCATACGTTGTCTCTTTGCAATCGCATCGCTTGAACGACTGCTGGCTCCGTGGGTAGCGAGGAGCTGGAGCTTCTGGTCCGGGAGATGATGTTCAAGAGAAACGCTCACTTCTGCAGAGGTGAGTGGAGCCTGACTGGCTGCAATGGGCATGCGTGCCATGGGCGCTGCTGCTGCTGTTGCTGCGACAGGCAGGATGGGACCACCACATCTGAGGCCACGTTTCTTCCCAGGCCACCGGATGTGACGCTGCATTGTGTGACGCTGGCGCTGTGGTGCCAACGTTAGCTCCCTGGCCACCGCTTCACTTTCTGCCACAGATTTTACATATACCCCATATTTGCTCCTTGGTGTCTTAGCAAAGAATGCACACCACCAAGTATCGGATTTTACCGGCAACGCTCCGCACTGAGTGACTACTACTGCGCTGCCTCGCTGAGCCCCTGTTCGCTACTTTCTTGGACCTGCAAGCGGGTTTTTTTACCCCGTGGCAGCTTGGCTCCGACCTCACACTGCTGCTACCCTGCTGATCCACGGCACCACAAACACTTGCTGGCTGCCACCGCTGCCTGCGCGAAAGCTGACGCCTTTCTCCTGACGATGATGAAGCTTTGCCTCACCCAGACTCCCAAGTGCAGTCGGCTACATCATCATTTATTTGTGTTTCATCGTCTGATGGTCCTCATCAACGGTCTTGGTATGAGAGGCTGGACACCTCACAACATGACCTCCATGCCTCTCTCTACATCTATTACTTTGCTGGCTACTGCAAGAAGCAGGGGATATTGCCACATTTTCGTTCCAAGTAGCTGATGACTGCCCTCCTCAAATTGTTATCCCTCGCTATATAGTGGCGCTGTGCCAAGGACCACATAGTAGATCTCTGGCTGAGGGACCGGATGGGACAGAGGAGGGTTGGGAAGGGCCTCTGGACCCGCCTTCCCGGGCCATGCCAACTAAGGGGGTTGTGTCTGACGTTCCCACCAACTCTTGGCGGGGGTTGTCAGATGTCATCTGGGAGGAAGTTGGGGACCTAGTCAACCAATCAAGAACCCTTGGGTTGCTAGTTAGCACACAGCCGCAAGATGACAGCGGCAGTTGTGGCCTCACCGAGTGACACTGCCCTGCGTCGTCCACCTTGCTGTGCTGCGACCTGGGCTGGAATGTTATGCCTCTGCCAATGCAGGTGAAGAGGCCTGCCACCTCTCGGTCTGACATACTGTTTGTTCTAAAATGTACAGGACACTGTTTGAGAAGATTATCTGTAATGTATAAACTACACACCTGTATTTGACTCCAAAATCCGAAAACCCACTAAGAAGCTTGGGTAACCCTTGGATATATTGCGCTCCACAAATGGGCAGGAAAAATTGACTTGTATGAAGCCGTTTTCAAAATTGTGTATTTTATGAATATAAAGCACAAACAGGCTTAATTAAAATGTGCTGCCAAACAATTACCAGCTTTTTAGCGGTTAAAACGGCGTGTATTTTATGGAACCACAACAACTGAAAAAACTCTTTTTTAACCTTTGGTATAAATTATGCTACAGAATTTCTTCTGTGGCGGTGAAAAACAAAGTTTCTTTTACTGAGTACAACGCTTAATTAACCCCTGGATGTAAATTGCGCAAAAGAATTGAGCAACCACAAACTACGAGCTTTGTAGCGTGTTACAATTGCATGTTTTCTACGCTACACAACAAGAGAAAAAATTGTAGTTAACCTTCGCTTGTGAATTATGCTACAGGAAAAAATTTTTTTTTGGCGAGAAACAGACGGTTTATTTTAGTCACCACAGCAATAAAACAACACTTAATCAACCCCTGAATGTAATTGCGCCAACATTGAGCAACCACAAACTACGAGACTTGGTAGAGTGATTACAGTGGCGTGGTTTTTTACGATTCACAACAAGAGAAAAAAATTTGAATTAAACCTTCTGCTTGTGATTTATGCTACAGGAAAAAAATTTATTTTTTGCGGTGAAAGACGGTTTTTTTAGTCACCACAGCAGAAAAGCATGCTTAATTAATCCCTGGATGGTAATTGCGCCAAACAATTGAGCAACCACAAAATACGAGCTTTGTAGCATGTGACAATGGCGTGTTTTTTACGCTACACAACAAGAGAAAAAATTGTTAATTAACCTTCGCTTGTGGAATTAGGTACAGAATAATGTATTTTTTGGCGGTGAAAAAGACGGATTCTTTTAGTCACCACCAACAGCAGAACAACGATTAATTAACCCATGGATGAAAATTGCGCAAAAGAATTGAGCAGCCAAAAATGATAAGTGGTATTTGTATTGTAAAAAACGATGTTTCTTTAAATGATTACAAACAGGAACAAGCTTAGATCACCTTGGATAATCAATGTGCTATGAGTGATAGCGAATTAAAATGTAAATGCAGCTGCATTGGACTCACCACTAGACTCAGATCCAATACCCCACAAATCAGAAATAGAACATAGAGAAGCAGTCTCTGAGACAGCTGAGACACCCACAAAAATCGCTGTATTAAAAATTCAGTTCTTCAGTATAAGCGCTATTACATAGCAACCGCGGCAGCACCTTCCCTAGTCAGTACAGTGAGAGGATTGTGAGCTCCCAGCGTCGCGCCCGGACGTATATAGTGCGGTGATGTCACAGAATCCCGCCGGTCTTTGATTGGTTTCATCTCTGCACATTTCATGCAGGCTATGCCCTTCTTCCTCCCAGAGTGCTTTGCCCCATGTAATGCCATGTGGCGCAGCCATTTTTATCCAAAAAGCACAATTCGTTCACCGAAGTCCCCCAAACTTCGACTTCGTTCAGAACCGAAGTTTTCCTGAAATTCTAAACGAATTCCACTTCGTTAGAATCAATTCGCCCATCTCTAGATATAAGCTGCACCAGGGAGTGGAGTCTAAGGGGCCGCTGGTTTTCACCAGAGCCTGCCGCAAAGCAGGTTGGACTTGCTGTGGAAAGTGAACTCCCAGGTCGCTACCAAGTGGCGGCTGAGGTGAGGTAAGGTACAGAATTGTCAGGCTGGCTCGTAGTGGGAACAGGCAGAAAGGTCAGGACAGGAGGCAATGGTTTGTGGTCGGGAAACGTAACAAAGGGACTGGAACACTGTAGAACAAATAATGCAATCAGGAACGCTTTCTCTAAGGCTTAGAGCTCTGTAGATCTGGCAGGGAAGTGGGGGAGGAGCCCAGAATATATAGGTTCAGCGCCCGGCAATTAGTCAATTAGCTGCAGTGGCCCTTTAAATCTCAGATAGCCGGCATATGCGCGCCTTAGGAGGTTGGGGTGCAGACACCGGCTGGCAGAGGAGCATTGATAAGCAGGAGCGTGGCTAGGTGAGTACCTGCCTACAGAATGAGCACGCCGGCAGCCCGACATGCCGGCCGCGGCGCCACCTGTCCCTGGCGGTGTGTGGGAAAAAGGAACATGGGTGCGATCGCGGCCAGACATGCGGGCTGTGACGCTGCCTGTAACACACTGTATGGCTTTCTATTAAAGAAAGTATTGACTTTTCCAGCAATTCGTGCTACAGTAGTTCTTTATTGTACGGTTTGTACAGTTGCTACAGTAAAGCTTTCACTCTGTTTTGCTACTTTTAAAAAAATAAAGAAGTTATAGAAATTTTAGGAAACATAGAAGTATAGTTTAAAGAAAATGTCAACAATAATAGCAAAAAAAAAAAAAACAGTTCGTTAACACTGGTGCAATTTAAATTATGGGTTACTAATAATTTGAAACACTGAATAGAGATGGCCGATCAGTAGCAGTCAGTGAGCTAAAAATTACAAATAACGATTTTTTTGTTACCATTATTGGTCTTTTGTAAGTTTTGTTGTATTCTCTCCAGTTTCTACTCTTCACTCTTATTTTACTTCTGCCTCCATAATCCTCTTAAAAAACATGTTCCTTCTACAGATCTTTCCTCCTGCCCTGTTTGCTTTTCTACCAAAACAATTCTTTTTAAGTTAATTTCTTTTTCTATACTTTGTGTCCTGAGATTTCTTTGTACTTCTATCTCTCTCCATTTAGACAGTCCACACAACAGTTGTTTCCAATCCATGTGGATTTGGTTTTTAAAAACCATCAAAACCCGTCCCCATAGGCCTCAATTGAAAATCTGCGTTGTAGTCCACACTACTCGGATTTTCTGAGGTCAGATTTCAAAAACACAGTTTTTTGAAAAAACTTACTTCAAAAAGCATATTTCACTCGTAAAATGACAAGAAAGCCTTGTGCACGATTTTTGGTGCAGATTTTGCTGTGGATCCATGTCCAAACACTCAATAATGCTCTATGATGCAAAAACTATTTAAAAACCTAATCCGAAAACCGTGTCAAAATACGACAAAATTACACTCCAAAAAAAAAAGTTTAAAAAATCAATGGATTCTTGTGTAAAATACTGTTCAAATACAGATGACACAGTTTTAGTCACAGTATTTTGTCTTTTATCATGTGGACATGCCCTAAGGCAGAGGTCCCCAACACCAGTCCTCAAGGACTTGCACAGGTGATATAATTATTGTCAGTGCATTCTGTTGGACATCCTGAAACATTACCTGTTGTTGGGCCTTGAGGACTGAAGCTGGGGAGCACTGCCCTAAGGCTTTTGGTCCATCCCACAGTGCTCCCTTTTCCTGACATGCAGGTTGCCACCCAAAGTTAGCAGAGCCAGTTGGAATAATTTGAAGCCATATAACTACACCTTATGAAAATTGCAAAGTCTCAGTAGGAGTGGAAGTTACAAACACAAATTGGCCCCTTAATCATTCATTTGGGTATTTTCTGTTGCAGTAGACAATAATAATGTCAGAGCAGGTTCAGCAAAAAAGACAAGAGGGACCCAGGTCACATGATCATAATACTGGTAGAACACCAACATCATGATCTTACTCATGTTGTTGAGGACCACTAAGTCACATAACTACTAAGATACAAACTATAAGATACTAATATTGTGGTCATGTGATCATTTGTGTGTCACACGGAGGCCGCATGACCTTAGCATCTTTAGTCATTATACCACCATTGCTGCTATATCATCATCATGGCAATTGGCTCCTGAAGTCCTCTTCTGTAGGGTTGAAATCGCTGTTCCCCACTTGAATATAAAAGTATAAATAATAATAACAATAATAGTAATAAAAATAATAAAAACATTGTTAATAATAATAAAAATAATAACAATAATGTTTATTATATTATAATTATTAGTATAATACTTCATATAGTTATCAGATACAAATTTATTGTTTTACATGTGCACAGATTAAATAAAAAAAAAGGTAGCATTAAGTGATATTACGTAAGGCAGTGAAACAAGTCACAATGACATTAAGCAAATCAGCAAATCAGCTTTGGTCACAAGATAATAAAAAAAAAAAAAACTTCATTATGAAATGGCAACGGTTCAAATAAAAAAGTCCTATTTGGTTTTCATAACGGATTATAGAGCTTATTGATCTCTTTCAAACGTCTATTTCTCAGAGAATGTATTTTAAGTGTTCTGTCACTTTAAAAGGAGTGAGTCCATGTTTAAAGTCAGAAACCACATCAGTGACATCTACTGGTCAAAAAGAAGTTAGTATTCTACTGTACACAATTTGGTCCAATGTTGTAAATTAGATTCCTTACAATGCATCTTCCTTTGGAATATAAAGGTTTTGACAAACTCCTGTAACATACAATATTTACTTAACAAGCCTGTACAGCGAATTCTACCAAAGCAAAGTAACAACAGAATAATCGTTACACACGTTAGAATCACACTCATTCCATCTAATTAGTATTAGATTTAAATTTGGCATTTGTTTTTCTTTTAAATAATCCTTAAATTACAGATAAAGAAAATATTTTGCTCATAAATGTCTCGTAAAAGGTTTATCCAGTGTTGACACAGATAGATATATATATATATATATATATATATATATATATATATATATATATATATATATATATACAGTATATACTGACATTGAAACTAAAAAGTTGTCATGATAATGTGACTCAAATAAGGAAGAAAGGCAGCACTTCAAAAATACTAATTTAGTGAACCAACAACAGCAACTGACCGGGGCTGTAACGTTGCTGTTGTTGGGTCAATAAATCACTTTTTTTTTTTTTTAAAGTGCTGCCTTCCTTCATTTTTTGGCTTGTGCATTTTGACCTTGATCCTGGACTTGTGGGCGTGCACTTAATCCTTTTTTTTATAGCGTATGCTGCTGAAATGCCTGCGTTATAATAATGTGACTTGACTGTGTGCGGATATATATATATATATATATATATATATATATATATATATAGATATAGATTGGTCCCTATTCTTAATATTTATGGACTGTCTAATAACGGGGTATGTCCCAAAGGATTGGCGCATAGCAAATGTCGTGCCAATATTCAAAAAGGGGTCAAAAAGTGATCCAGGAAACTATAGGCCGGTAAGCTTAACCTCTGTTGTGGGTAAAATGTATGAAGGTTTTCTCAGAGATGCTATCCTGGAGTATCTCACTGAAAATAAATGTATAACGCCGTTCCAGCATGGGTTTATGAAGGATCGGTCCTGTCAGACTAATCTCATCAGCTTCTATGAGGAAGTCAGTGCTAGACTGGATCGGGGTGAGGCACTGGATGTCATATATCTAGATTTTTCTAAAGGTTGGTAAATAAAATGAGAATACTTGGACTGGGGGAAAATGTGTGCAAGTGGGTAAGCAACTGGCTCACTGATAGAAAACAAAGCGTAGTAATTAACGGTACATACTCAGACTGGATCGCTGTTACTAGTGGGGTACCACAAGGGTCAGTATTGGACCCTATCCTCTTTAACATTTTCATTAATGATCTTACACAGGGATTACACAGTAGAATATCGATCTTTGCAGACGATACTAAGCTCTGTAAAGTAATCAACACAATAGAGGATAATATGTTATACAAAGGGATCTTGATAAGTTGGAGGCCTGGGCAGGGAAATGGCAGATGAGTTTAATACAGATAAATGCAAGGTTATGCACATGGGGAGGAAAAATCCATTACATGACTACATGTTAAATGGAAAAAATGCTGGGTAAAAGTGACATGGAGAAGGACTTGGGAATCCTGGTGGACAGTAAACTTAATTGTAGCAGCCAGTGTCAGACAGCAGCTGCCAAGACAAATAGGAATCATGGGGTGCATTAAAAGGGGCATAGAGGCACATGATGAGAACATCATTCTCCCATTATACAAGTCACTGGTTAGACCACATATTGAATATTGTGTACAGTTTTGGGCACCAGTGCACAGGAAAGACATTGTAGAGCTTGAACAGGTACAAAGGCGGGCAACAAAAATAATAAAAGGACTGGGGTGGACTACAGTACCCAGAAAGATTAGCAAGATTAGGGTTATTTAGTTTAGAGAAAAGACGGCTTCGGGGGACATAATAAATATGTTTAAATACATCAAAGGTCAATATAGAGATCTCTCCCAAGATTTATTTATACCCACGGCTGTATCTAGAACAAAGGGGAATCCTCTACGTCTTGAGGAATGAAAGTTTCTACATAAACATAGAATGGGATGCTTTACTTTAAGAGCAGTGAGATTGTGGAATTCTCTGCCAGAGGGACTTGTCATGGTTAATTCAATAACAGAGTTCAAAAAGGGTTTGGATGCATTTCTGGAGCGTAATAATATAACAAGTTATAGTGTCTAGGATTCTGGAGAGGGGTCATTGATCCAGGGATTTTTCCGATTGCCAGATTGGAGTCGGGAAGGAATTTTTCCCTAAAATGAGGACAATTGGCTTCTACCTCATTGGGGTTTTTTGCCTTCCTCTGGATCAACACCTTAGCACAACAGGCTGAACTGGATGGACGTCTTGTCTTTTTTCGGCCTTACAAACTATGAAACTATGAAACCCCTTTAAATAAAAACTCAGTTGTGACAGATGTCATACTGCTGTCCAAGAGCTGTCTCTCCAGCTGTTCCACTCTTTCTGTTGGTAGGCATTGTCCACTACCCTTGCTCTGACTGTCATAAACAAGAGTTTATCTCTGCAGCCACAGGTCCTTCTCAGTCAGAGAAGCATCACTTCCCAACTGTCTGCCTCATAACGCCACCACTGTGCCAGTATCAGCCCATAACACAAGCCAGGTAGGCTGTTTTTGTAATGGCTCATGCCACGGTCCAACTCCCAGATGGCGGGCACGTCCGTTACCCGGCTGCTGGTGGTCCCCGCGCTGCACTCAGGGCTGCTGTTCGCTTCCACTTCCAGCTCCTGCCTGTCCTGTACTCACCTGCTCTGTATCTTCCCCCCAGTAGGGGTGCAGGCACATCAATTTCCTGAATTTAAAGGGCCAGCATGCAACTGGTAATGGTGCTCCTTCAATCTGATTCTTGCGGGAGCTTTTTAGAGATTCCGTTTCCTGCTCTCTACGCCAAGTTGTTGGTGTCCATATCCTTGAGTCGGTTTCGCGTGTACGTCTCGAAAGCCTTCTCTGTGCTATTTTCTGCATCTGATTTGCTACCTGCCTGACCTTCGTCTGCTGACATTGTTCCAGCTGTACCTGCAAGTCCGCCAGCCCTGCCACTCTGCGTTCCAGCCTTTTCCGGGTCGTCCTCTTCGGCTGTCACTGCCAGGGTCTACGTCAGGGTTAGCAACCTGGAGGTTTCCGGCAGCAAAGTCCTTCCCGCTTTGCGGCAGGCACCAGTAAAGACAAGGGGCCCCTTAGACTCTGCTTCTCGGCGAAGGCTTCGCCAACTCCAAGCGGTGACCAGTGGATCCACCATCCTCTCCTCCGAGCAGCGTGACAGTTTTACATTGAAATAAATAAACTACGAGACACATGGCAGGAACGCAACCATTTTATGCCATCATGGGACTCAATTACATGATTTCTTAGCCATCAGACACCTTTGCATACAGGGTTCCCCATGTCAGCCTGACCTGTCTACCTAATAACAGCCCATTTTCCCTTTCTTACACATGGTACCATTTTTTTTTTTAAAGCTATCTCAAACATTCATGGCACATTGATAGGCTATGTGATAAATGTCTGCTAAGTGAGAATAGGCCCCCGAAAATCTTCTTGTAGAATGGAGAGTAGGCTGTGATATGCTCCATTTACTTTATTGGGAGCACTTTGCTTGGCTGTACTTGGATCTGCTATAAAACAGAATGGAGAGTAGAGCGCAATTGTAGCCTACTCTCTGTTGTGCTCGGAGACTTTGGTGGACCCGTTTTCAACATAGGCGCATGTTCCAAAGGTGAGACTAACCCTTATTAGACATGTATCACATTTATGATATGCCATAAATGTCTGAGATGGCAACACCCGATTAAATCTACAGTAGCTGATTGGGGCAAGAGTGATAATGGAATTAACAACAACTATGGCAGTTTATACACAGGAGGGATTATGGGATGAAATATTCAGAGACTGAAAGACAAGAAAAGTGAAATTGTACCATCATATTTTGTAGAAAAAACACAAGAAAATGGAGACAGCGCTCCCTGGCATAATATTGCTACTGAGGGTAGACTTGTTAGTATTGTAGCACCTCACTTGCGCTTGGACGCCATCTTAGTCCATCCTGAGGGTACTTAGCTCTTGGAACGCCGTTCTTAGTAGAAAGGTATTGGCACACTGACACCAGGCTTCTATGTTAAACTGGCCTCAGCCAGCTTTATTGCGGCACACAGTGTACAGTAAAACAAAACACATCAAAATAAATCCTCGGCCGCCTGGCCACTAAATACACACATGTAGTCCCTCTCTATAGGTGGTCTGGACCCAGCATCTGGCACCAACAAAACACACTATTACAGCCACCTTACTGTACAGGCTTTCCTCAAGCCTGGGTGGATAAGCCTCTTCCTTGGCTCAACATTGCCTCAATGTTCAGGCAACAAAACTACACCCCCAATTACCTGGAACAGCAGGCTATTATAGGCCTCCAGGGCTGTGCCAAAAACCTGCCCTGGAACATGGGGAGTAGACACCCACCCAACACATTGTCTACTCCCGATAAGAGCCGACCCAGAAATAGCTATAGACGGCTGCCAACCGCATACTGTGACTGACAGCATATATGGATGGCTCTTATCCCACCAAGGTCAGGTACCCTTGGTGGCGTTTTGTTTGTGGATCTTCTGTATAGCTGCACTCAGTGGCAGAAACATGTGAATGTCTGCGGTCGCTCTGCCACAGTATATATTGTATATACACTAACCTTGTTGTGTTGTGCTAAACCAGGCATGACACTTTGAAAGGCATCCACAATTAAGGGAACTGATGGTGTTGGAGTCCGCTGCAAGGTATCGGTCTTCACTTTACTCCGTGGGACCTCAGAGACCAGGAGAAGCCAGATGCGTTTAGAGATTAATCTATCTCATGTTACCACTGAACCAAAGACTGCGCTGACCTTCCGATGGATATAGATAAACTTTTTTATTTTGTTTGGAAAACGTGTTTCGTGTCTGTAGAGACACTTCGTCAGTTCCATATACATCATCCATCTACGATCTAATTTTGACTGGGTCATTTCTAATTAGATTTTGTTAGGCTTTTTGGTTGTATTATGACCGTCTATAGGAGTTGTATATTTAGAGCTGAAAATGGCACTAAATATGCTTGCTTCTATGCTCAGTTATTATAAGGACATGTGCATGATACTTTAGTCAAATAGGCCGCACCCTAACAAGAACAAGTAAATAATATAATGGGTCCTACTAAGTTTTTCCTTGAAGCATAATTTGAACTATCCAAATGACATAATTAAGCACATGATATCTCTTGAGATCACTGTTACTTCTAGAACTTCTCTCAACCTATTTTAAAAACACTTTTCAAAGTCTTCACAACTTTTCCCAAACATAGTTGTTTTTCTTGGTAGCACAGCAGCTCCTGGAGCCAGGAATGGAGAAAAACATTTAGCAGCAGCGGATTGACTAAGTAAGACCACATTCCTGAGGCTTCATGAGTCTTTGCCATCTCATAGTCACAAGTCCTTGCTAATGTAGCAGTGTGTCGAGAATGCTGACAGTGTTTGCGAACCAGAGTGAGAGGATGAATGTGAACATTATAGGTGAGGCTGCATCTTGTTCACAAACATTCTCTGACATGCAAACATTGACACATTTGACATACATTATTGGTACTGGACCCTAATCTGTTTGCACAGAGATTGTTAAATGTGAGTGGTTAATCTGTCCTGGGTTGTGGGCAGCCTGGACTTTACTTTGCACGCAGGGGTGTCACTTCAGAAAATTGAAGAGGTTAAACTGAGGAATGTTGCGTGATCAATCTCCTAAATTCCTCCCAATGTTCTTAACTAGATATTGTAAAGTTTCGGGAACTAAATAGTGGTATTCACTGAAAAGTCTAATGTTAATTTGTAGATAAATTATTTATAATATCAAGGCTTGAAAATACTGAATCTCAAACTTCTTCTTACAAACCCGAATCTAAGCCAAATATTTTAATGTCATGTTCCTGATCCTGGTGGCACACATTTGGCTGGAACTGGGTTTTTGGGGTCCATGCAGTATTATCAGTCTGTATCAGATATTTATTTGGTAAGTCTGTTTAATTACAGGTCTAGTAAATCTCACAAATTCTAATGTCTAGCATAATGTCACCTTTTTATACCATACATGAATTTATAGAACAACGTTTGGCTGTTTAGTTCATCAAACAAGACACCTTTGTTTTTGTTTTTTTAATAAATTAATCTCAGTTATTAAAGGGGTTTTCACATCTAGTCATTTTCACTCTTCACATCTTATTTAGGTTCACACTTATTGTTTACAGCAATAATTGACTTTTGCAAGGACATTAATAATGGAAATGTTGAGAAAAGAAATTACACTATCCAAGCAGAATAAGGAAGCTTGAAGTGAGAGAGAAAAACATAGAAGATGCTAAGACACATTGTTAGCTGCTGAGTCACTCGGTTATCTTTGATGTAATAATACATAAATGTGCTCTGCAGACCTGACTGGATGGTACAAGGCTGCTCCCAGGTCTGTAACTCTAAAAGTTAACGTTTTCTCAGTAGATAGATAAGCTCAGCGACTGAAAAACCAGCTTTGTTCTGCTGATAAGACCCAGCAGGGAGTGACATTACTAGCCCATCCACCTCTAGTGCAGAGAAAGGTAGTCGGTAACTAGAGAAGGTTGCATAAACAAGCAGGAGATAAGAACTGCTCTAACTCTGAAATTAAAAAAATTCGAACAGCAATGTATTTGATCTTTATGTCCAACTTCACTTCCGTTTAATATAACATTGGGCCACATGTATGAATCCCGCCGGGTCGGGGCGCACCTTTCCGCCAGTTTTCTGGCGGAATCTGCGCCTGATTTATGTCGGGGGGGGCGCGCTCATACATTCCATGTAAAGTCCGCCGCGCCTCGCCAGTGTGTTAGGCGCAGTGCGGGACTGAGGCGCAGTGCGGCGCTGCGCCTATGATTCGGCGCCGGAGGTAGTGCGGTCATACATGCGGGGAAAAGTCCGCCGCACCTGGCCAGTGTGTTAGGCGCAGTGCGGGGACCGAGGCGCAGTGCAACGCTGCGCCTATGATTCGCCACCGGAGGTAGCGCACGCATACATGCGGGCAAAAGTTCCCTGCGCCTCGCCAGTGTGTGTGGGGCACAGTGCGGGGACATGGGCGCAGTGCGGGACTTAGGCGCCGTGTGGGACTGCGCCGAAAAACAGTTCCAATGCGAGACAGGCTGGAACAGCGAGAAATCATTCCACATGTCGGTGCGGAGTATGAATCAAAAATCGCCTTTATAAAGGCGTTCAACATTCTCAGGAAAAGAGCTGAAACCTAAAAAATAAAAAATACATAAAACAAAATCACTTTCCAATATCCTAATTCAAGAATTAGGATATTGGAAATTGCCGGGAAATACAGTAATTCAAATTCAGAAAGCTATTCTGAATGGTCGGCATAAACCGGCCAATCAGAATAGGAGCGACAGTGAACCATTAAAACCTATGGGAAGGATTGACCAATCAGAATCCACAGCGGGATAATTCAAAATACAGTAAAAAGACAGAAAAGAGCTGATTGGCTGAGCTAGCGGGGGCTTGGCTAGCTCGGCCAATTAGAATAGGAGCGACAAAGACCCATTCTAGTCTATGGAGAAGTTTAGACCAATCAGAAACCACGGCGGGATAATTCAAAATACAGTAAAAAGACAGAAAAGAGCTGATTGGCTGAGCTAGCGGGTGCTTAGCTATCCCAGCCAATCAGAGCGCGAGCTACTTCTCCCATTATAGTCTATGGAGAGATGGGCGCAATGCAATCTCGGCTCTCAGCGGCGTGCGGCATGAAGTATGAATCAAAAAATTATTTTTATTAAATGTATAACATTATCATATAAAGAGCAGAACCCTTCTTTACAAAAAAAAAACAGTTAAAAACCCGAACAACGCGTTTGTCGCCGAGACCGGCGCTACATAGGGAATTGCAATAGTGAGAATCGCCGGTAAAATTGTTTAAGCTATTCTCATTGGTCGGCATAAACCAGCCAATCAGAAAAGGAGCGACAATGTCCCATTATAACCTATGGAGGAATATTGACCAATCAGAATAGGAGCGACAATGTCCCATTATATCCTATGGAGAAAAAACTGACCAATCATATTCAAAGGCGAGACAGTTCAAAATACAATAAAAAGGCAGAAACGAGCTGATTGGTTGAAGCGGCGGGGGCTCGTCCAGCTTAGCCAATCAGAGTGCGAGCTACTTTCTCATAGAGTTCTATGGGGAAAAGAAATTCTGAGCGCGCTCTGTGATTGGCTAAGTTAAAAGAGGCGCCGTTATTTGGACCAATGGGAGAGCGAGCGACGCTCCTATGGGTTTTCTAATGCAATCTGAAATAAAACTGTACACGGCCGAAATCAAATTCTAAGACTACAGAAGTTGTACTGATGTGTATGTAAAACGAATGATAATATGGGGGTAACGAAAAAAAAAAAATTAAATCAATAAATATCATGTTATTTCTTTATTTTCGTTGCACCAATACTATTGATCCTTGGCTAACGAAAATAAAGAAATAAACATGATTTTATTGATTTAATATTTTTTTTTCGTTACCCCCATATTATTATTCATTTTATATACACATCAGGACCACTTCTGTAGTCTTATAATTTGATTTCGGCCGTGTACAGTTTGATTTCAGATTGCATTAGAAAACCCATAGGAGCGTCGCTCGCTCTCCCATTGGTCCAAATAACGGCGCCTCTTTTAACTTAGCCAATCACAAACGCGCTCAGAATTTCTTTTCCCCATAGAACTCTATGAGAAAGTAGCTCGCGCTCTGATTGGCTAAGCTGGACGAGCCCCCGCCGCTTCAACCAATCAGCTCGTTTCTGCATTTTTACTGTATTTTGAACTGTCCCGCCTTGGAATATGATTGGTCAATTTTTCTCCATAGGATATAATGGGAATTTGTCGCTCCTGTTCTGATTGGTTAATACTCCTTCATAGGTTAGAATGGGCCACTGTCGCTCCTATTCTGATTGGTCCAAACTTCTCCATAGGATATAATGGGTCTTTGTCGCTCCTATTCTGATTGGCTGGCTTCTGCCGACCAATGAGAATAGCTTAAACAATTTGAATTACTGTATTTCCCGGCAATTCTCTCTATTGCAATTCCCTATGTAGCGCCGGTCTCGGCGACAAACGCGTTGTTCGGGATTTAACTGCTTTATTTGTAAAGAAGGGTTCTGCTCTTTATCTGATAATGTTTTACACTTAATAAAAATGATTTTTTTATTAATACTTCATGCCGCACGGCGCTGAGTGCCGAGATTTCAGAGCGCCCATCTCTCCATAGACTATAATGGGAGAAGTAGCTCGCGCTCTGATTGGCTGGGATATCCAAGCCACCGCTAGCTCAGCCAATCAGCTCTTTTATATCTTTTTACTGTATTTTGAACTGTCCCGCCTTTGATTTTGATTGGTCCAAACTTCTCCATAGGATATAATGGGACTTTGTCGCTCCTATTCTGATTGGTTAATACTCCTTCATAGGTTAGAATGGGCCACTGTCGCTCCTATTCTGATTGGTCCAAACTTCTCCATAGGATATAATGGGTCTTTGTCGCTCCTATTCTGATTGGCTGGCTTCTGCCGACCAATGAGAATAGCTTAAACAATTTGAATTACTGTATTTCCCGGCAATTCTCTCTATTGCAATTCCCTATGTAGCGCCGGTCTCGGCGACAAACGCGTTGTTCGGGTATTTAACTGCTTTATTTGTAAAGAGGGGTTCGGCTCTTTATCTGATAATGTTTTACATTTATTAAAAATGATTTTTTGATTAATACTTCATGCCGCACGGCGCTGAGAGCCGAGATTGCATTGCGCCCATCTCTCCATAGACTATAATGGGAGAAGTAGCTCGCGCTCTGATTGGCTGGGATAGCCAAGCACCCGCTAGCTCAGCCAATCAGCTCTTTTCTGTCTTTTTACTGTATTTTGAATTATCCCGCCGTGGATTCTGATTGGTCTAAACTTCTCCATAGACTAGAATGGGTCTTTGTCGCTCCTATTCTGATTGGCTGTGATAGCCAAGCACCCGCTAGCTCAGCCAATCAGCTCTTTTCTGTCTTTTTACTGTATTTTGAATTATCCCCGCCGTGGATTCTGATTGTCTAAACTTCTCCATTGACTATAATGGGTCTTTGTCGCTCCTATTCTGATTGGCTGAGCTAGCCAAGCCCCGCTAGCTCAGCCAATCAGCTCTTTTCTGTCTTTTTACTGTATTTTGAATTATCCGCGCCGTGGATTCTGATTGGTCAATCCTTCCCATAGGTTTTAATGGTTCACTGTCGCTCCTATTCTTATTGGCCGGTTTATGCCGACCAATGAGAATAGGTTTCAGAATTTGAATTACTGTATTTCCTGGCAATTTACAATATCATAAATCTTGATATTGCGCCGTTCTAGAGTTTTGGAAAGTGTTTTTTTTTTTTTTATTTATGTTTATTTTTTACGTTCAGCTCTTTTCTGACACTGTTTTCCGCCTTTATAAAGGCGATTTTTTCGGATTCATACTCCTGCTGCACGGAGCGGAGCGCCGAGATTTCTGTCGCGATCTTCTATCTACTTCCTCGCATGTTCGGATCCTGATTCACTTCGCCTCTGTCGAAGGATTTAGACCAAAAAAAACCTGGTCTGCGGTCGGAGCTGACCCAAGCCAAAGCATTTGAATTTGGGTGAAATTTGACTTCTTTAACATGTCTTGTTGTTTCTTACAGGTATGTAGAAAAATAGTGTAGTAATTGAAATGGAAATTCTTGTTGATTGTTCTAAGTATAAGAGAGTGAGGAGGTAAATAGGGAGTTTGGATCTTTTTTCTTTAATATGAACACATAGCAGTCTTTATATAAATATGGGGAAGAAAATTCAGTAACAACAAAGGTAATACTTACGGTCTAGAGCTTAAAGATTTGCTTTATTTAAGCCAATTTTTTAATGAAAAAATGCAATCATGGACATGAATACAGTCAACAGTAACACTGTTAATCTATAAAGAGTTTCAATTTAGCTTAATATCGCAGAGAGGAACTCTGTTACCTGACTTTGCATTCTTACATTTTAGGAAAATACTACTATAAATCCACAGTCATTCCACGGGTAAATTCTGCTGGGAATTTCAGTGTGGAAAGGTTATTGTGAAAAAAAGGAATTTATTTAAAATCTTTAGATACTGCTGCAAAATTTGCACACCAAAATATACAATAACTGTGATGTATTGTGGATTTTGATTTCCCCAGCAAAGCCGATAATGCCGTTATGGGTATAGAGTGGGTTCACACTGAATATTACAGCCAGGACCTGCCACAAACAGCAAGGATGGGAAACAGCTCTTATCCCGGAATTTTAACTCTTGATGCCACGGCAATAATGTGGGGTGCCGAATGGTTAGCATAGCAACCAGAGGTCTAATGAAGGCTTTTGTGACTGCCATGTTACTACTCCAAAAGAGAACCATGATATATATATAACGTATGTAACGGCAGATGAGCAGGTAGTGGGTCCACCGGACCCCCACAAGTAATGGTACAAGCCACGCCAGGGAGCGGAGTCTAAGTGGTTCCCGGAGTTCAGCAGAGCCCGTCGCAAGGCAGGATGGGCTTGCTGTGGCGGGATTCCACCAGGTCGCTACCCCTGACGCGACAAGTTTGCGGAGGTAGCCGAGGTGCAGTGAGGTACCAAATCGTCGGGCTAGCTCGAAGTCAGAGACAGGCGGGAAGGTCGGGACAGGCAGCAAAGGTTCATGGACGGAAAAACCTAGCAAGAGGTTCGGTACATGGGAGACATAAACAGGGCTTCCACACGCTTTCACCATAGGCAGAACGCACTAAAGATCTGGCAGAGAGCTGTAGGAGGTGGAGCCATTTTATAGGGTCAGTGGCCGGCAATAGCCAATTACCGGCGTGCGTACTGGCCGACAAGAGGACGCGAGGAGGCAGGAGCGCGGCCGGGTGGGTATATGTGCTCTGGGGAGGTCAGAGGTCAGACATTTCCTGTAGTTCTTAAACATGTTTGCACTCACTGCAGCAGGGATTTTGGCCCACTCCTCCTTATAGATCTTCTCCAGATCTTTCAGGTTTCGGAGCTGTCACTGAGCTACATTGAGTTTCAGCTCCCTTCAAAGATTTTTGATTGAGTTCCGGGCTGGAGACTGGACATGTGCTGGTGTGAGTAGGGTGACCTTGCATACCCTGCAGAAGTTTAATCCATGACAGCGTAGTGTGTTACTAATGATTATCAGGTCATTGACCAGTTCCTCCCATGTAATTCTGGACTAATTCCTGACCTTTCTCAGAATCATCCTTACCCCACAAAGCGAGATTGACGATTATCTTGTGTTTATTCCATTTTCTAATAATTGCACCATCAGATGTTGCCTCTCACCAAGCTGGTTGCCTATTGTCCTGTAGCCCATCTCAGCCTTGTACAGGTTGACAATTTTGTCCTTGGTGACCTCAGACAGTTCTTTGGTCTTGGCCATAGTGAAGAGGTTGAAGTGTGACTGAGTGTGTGGACAGGTGTCTTTTATACAGATAATGAGTTCAAACAAGTTTAATTAATGCAGGTAATGCAAAGTAGAAGGGCTTCCTAAAGAAAAACTAACAGGTCTGTGAGGGCCAGAATTCTTGCTGGTTGGTAGGTGATCAAATACCTATTTCATGCAATAAAATACAAATTAATTATTTAAAAATCATACAATGTGATTTTCTGGATTTGTTTTAGATTTTGTCTCTCACAGTTAAAATGTACCTACATTATAAATTACAGACCCCCATTCTTTGTCAGACCACAGGTGGGAGAACTAGCAAAATTGCCATTGTATGTGTATAAAAAAAAAAAAAAAAAAAAAAAAAAAAAATATATATATATATATATATATATATATATATACTGTGATTTCTCACTTGTATCCAGACGCCATCTTGGACCAGCCCAGGGTCCTTCACTCACGGAATTGCCACCTTGGTAAGCGAATGGCACACTGACAAAGGTCTTCTTTATGGCTTCAGCCTGTTTTATTGTTCAGGCATAGCATTGCAGCAAACAAACATATAAATAAAATCCTCGGACGTCTGGCAAATAACTGAACATAAGAATAGACCCTATCTATCCATGGTCGGGACCTACTGTCCAGCACCATACACTCTGTACTCTCCGGTACGGTAGCGGCTTCCCTCAAGCCTCCGGGGCCAGAGCTCCTCTCCGGCTCTTCTGCCAGCTAGCAGATCACGCCCCCTGATCACCTGTAGAAGGATGGCCTTTTTTTGCCCTCCGGGAAAAACTGGCCCAAAACCTGGCCTAGAATGTGGCGACGGCCTCCCACCCAACGCTAAAGGGCCCCCGGGAAAGGAGACCCATACCTGGCTGAAAGGCAGCCATTCTAGTACCTGTGTCAGTAACCTATTGTTACTGACACCACAAGTCTCTTCCCCACCTAACCCAGGTTTTCGGTGGCACGTTTGTCGCAGGTATCTTGCTGAATTCCACCTAGTGGCAGAGACCTGCAACTGCACATGGTCACTCTGCCACAATACAAACTGCAGAACAGTGAGCAAGCAAGTACCTTAGTGCAAGTAGATGTTCCTGAATTGTGTGGGCACATTGTGTGGGCTCATGAGCAGAGCTCACCTGATAAGAGCACGCAGTCAGCAAAAGATAAAAAATAAAAAAGTACACATATTTGGTATTGTAGAGCATAAAGACCTAGACTATAATTCGGTCACAAAAGGGATCAAAAAGTAATTTAGTCCCTTAAGTGGGACCAATGAAAACATCAGTTCATCCTGCAAAAAAAGCCCTTACACAGCTCCGTATACAGCAAAATTAAAAAGTTATATCCTTCAGAAGATAGCGATGCATAAATATTTATACAACAAAAACACTTTTAAAAAGTGCTACAGCATAAAACAACTATATACACTACTCAAAAAAAGTTAGGGATATTTGAGTTTTGGTTGAAATTTCAGGATGAACATAATATTTCTTGAATTTTTTTATAAATGTGACGATCTCTTAACTTCTCTTAACTTTAGAATGCACAAGTCCAACTGTTCGATGTTTAAGTATGTTTTGCACAACTTGCTGACCTCTAACAAGGAGCCTAATAGCAAAGTTCACAACAGGTTTTTGATCCCTGAATCTCCAAATAAATTTAAGGGATCAATTTCAATTGGGATTTAAACAGTCCTCCTCATCATGCTGTTCACATTTTTGACATCATGAGACCAAAACAATACCTCACAACTGATCAACAGTAGACGTCTTTTGGCTCCATCACACACTGATGACCACTTCATTGTAAATTATGCCCTGCAAAACCGGAAGATAAATGTCACAACAACTCCAGAAACATTTAAGGAAAGTGAGAGACAACCAAGGGGGACATGTATAAAGATTGGCGCGTTGAAGCGCCTGTTTTCACGTTTTTTCCGAGAAAACTGCGGCTGATGTATGTCGGCTCCGAAGTGCACTCATACATGCGGGGCAAACTTCGACGATTCCGACAGACAGACCACATTAAAATTGGTCTGCCTGTCGGAGCTTTAATGCGCCTCCATTTGCCGACCCGCATTCATACATGTGTCGGTGTTTTCGAATGTGGTGCATCCCACCCCAGAACGCCCACAGCACGCCCCTTTATGTTAGACGCATTAGAAATTGGCGAAACTTTCGTCTAATGCGCCTAACACATAAGGGAGGAGCGTTCGACAGCAGAGCCGGCACCGAGAGGGGCATTATACACCAGAAAATCGGCAAAAATGTTGATCATACATGTCCCCCCAAGTGTCAAGTCAGACCATTTGTAACTGTTAAAATAAGCTAAAACTGCATTTTATTGGAAAAAATAAATACTTTCATGGCCTAACATGCAAAAAAAAATCTATGAAACACCCGTGGGGTCACCATTCTCACTATACCCCTGGATATATTCCTTAAAGGGGGCAGTTTTCCAACTAAGTTCTTTTTAGGAGTGTTTATTAAGTTTTGGCACCTTAGTGTGTCCGCAAAGCTGTAACGGTACCTAAAAAAACATCATCATAAGAATAAGACCTCGAAATTCAGTAGGTGCTCCTCCTATTCTGAGGCTTGTGGTTGAGTGAAAAAGTGCAGTAGGGCAACATGTGGAATCTCTCTAAAAATGGCAGACTTAGTGAAATCAATATTGATTTTAATTTACATGTTATCATCTATTATGTTTCAGTTAACAATGGTTAAAAATCTAATATCTGCAAAAAAGTTCTTTCATTTCTGTGAAACCCACAAATGGTTAAAAACTTCCTTAACACTGTTTTGAATACTTTAAAAGGTGCAGTTTTTTAGATTGAGTCATTTATGGGCCACGTTAGAATTGGACTGGTCCCTTAAAACTCGGTGTTGAAAATTTCCTTGAAATTTTAAAAAATTGCTACTAAATTTGTAAGACCCCCTACTGTTGTAAAAAAAAAACATTTAAAAAAATGCTGCCACCATACAGTAGACACATGGTAGATGCTACTTTTAAACTATTTTGTGTGATATAACTATCTTACACTTAGGCATTTTTGAACTTTGAAAATGGCAAATTGTTTAAAATTTTCACAACATTTTGATATTTTTTGCAAATAATCAAGGATTGTAAGGACCAAAATTTAGTATTAACTTAACACACAATGTGTCATGAGAAAACATTTTTTGAATCACATTAAAAGTTAAAAAAAGTATTAAAAGTTATAAAGTTATTCCCACATAAAGTGACACATATCAAATTTGAAAAATGGGGTTCTGCCTTTTGGTCCATTCACAGAGCCCCACAGCATAAAAGATGGGCCCCTATCACCTACTGAACATGAACCAGCAGCATAAGCGATAATTAAACAGTATATTCCTATCCCAGGCTTTTTACTTAGGGTATATCCTAAAGGTATTTTTTAACATCAGTGTCATATATCAGAACCCACAGCATAAAGCCACTAACTTAACATTCCCTGTAAAAAAATAAGTACAATGTACGAGCCCAAATCCAAAAAAAGTCAGTCCAATGTAATAAAACCACTGACTGCTATGATTTCGGAATTCCCTTTTAGTACATATTTTTATTCACAAGCAGCACTTAAACACAATATTAGTATGTTTTATATAAGAAAACTTTCCATTTCATTCAGAAAAAAATTATATTAACAAATTTATGGCATGCCAGCATTGTTACCACTGTGTAGACACAATGTCTTCTTTCTACAACAGTGAGGAGGCCAAGCTCTGGAGTTTTGGTAGAGAATTGTTGACAATTAAGCAATAACTTTAACTGGCAAAAAGATGACAACAACGAGAACCCACTCAAAACTGCAGTCAAACACTATCTCTAAGGTTTCCTCTAGGACTTTGCTGCTAGAGACCCAGGTTGCGTCGGCAGAAGAGTGCTAAAAAGCAAAGGTGAATGGGGAAGACGAAATAAAAATGGGAATACAGGGGATACAAGACAAAAGTCAAACAAAGAGAAAATAATTGTAGTCAAGCACGTATAAGCTGAATCAAGGAGCAGGAGAGTAACCAAAGACAGACCAGAGTTATGAACCAGAGCACAGATTTTTAAAGGAGCCAGGACACTAAAAGCAATCATAAACTATAGGCAAACTAAGAGATGAGTTCAAACATCCCTCCTCAGTCACAGTTTGGATAAAGTTCAGGACCTTCATTTGCTCTGTTAAGGCTAGGCCAGAAGACATAGAACCTCAAAGGGAGAGTGACTAATTTCTAATAATAACAAGCTGGCTGGTCCCTCTCCCTATAAGTTTTCAGGACACTGTATCCATGGTTTCCATAAACAATTTTACATTTTGAAATTTTTGACGATAGAACAGCTTTTTTTTTCTTATTTTGCCTATTTTAAATGAGCTTTGACACAGAAAATCCAGTGATATTTCTAGATTGTGTTGATATACAGCTTCTTTTTTGCACCTCAGAGCTTAAATTTGTGGATTGCATGATGAACTGTGTTCACAATGATTTCTGAAAGCATTGCTAAGACCATGCAGTGATTTACATGGCCGAATTATGCCTGTTTTTAATGCAATGCCACCTGATGGCCTATAGAATATGAACATCCACTGTCAGCCTTGTCCCTTGTACACATGGATGTCTCCAGATTCTTTGAATCTTTTGATGATATTATGTACCACAAATGGTGAGATCTTCTAAGTCTTTATAATTTTATTTTGAGGAACATATTACTAAAATTGTTTCACAATTTTTAGCTGCATTTTTTCACAGATTGATGAACCTTTGACCATCTTTGCTTTTAAGAGATTCTGCCTTTCCAACATGCTCTTTTTAGGGTGCTCATACAGCATTTTTTAGATGCGTGTTTGGATCCGTGTTTCGGACTCAAAATGGACCCAAACACATATCTAACAAGGTGCAGTATGAGTTAACACATTCGACTTTTGCTTTCAATGTAAAAAACACGATCGGTGTTCAAACATTGAGCTCCCCCCCCCCCCAATGCGTGTTTTACGTTGAGTCTTTGGATCCGTGCAAACGCTCGGAATTACAAGTCAATTCTTGATCCGTTTTTTTGCAGCAGATTCCTATTTAAAACTATTTTTAGGGGGGCATTTTCTTCGCTGCTCGAGATGCATCCAAACACACAGTAAATGGGTATGTTTGTGGATATGTTTTGCACAGACTTTTTCAAGCTGTTTTAGTTTGAAAAACGCCAAATGTGAACATATCTTAGGGTTTATTTAACACAGTGTGTTTTTCTGTACATTTTTGTGCAAAAGGCACAGCAATTAATTGCTGTACATTTTCTGCACAAAATGGGCTCCATGTGAAAGCACTCCTTATTCCCGGCCTATGCCCTTTTAAGGAGAATTTATCGCTTCATAAGTTTCTGTTCATTGTACTTTCAGTTTCTCAGCTCCTCAAATACAGAGGCGTTTCTTCCCCTCCCAACTGGGTGTTCCACTGTTTGTGCTCGCTCCCGAGTCAATGTGTTTGTTTAAGATCAGTGGGAGGGGATAGCACATCCCTGCTCCTCCCCCCCATCTCTGTCTGAGTCTACATGTCACTGTGTCGTTCCTCTCCCAATGCATTCTTAATTTGTAAGAGCTGTTTCTTTACATACCACAGCCCTGCATTCAGTCTAGGCAGTATTCTATGAACTCAGAGCTCTGATCTCTTCTCCTCTCACAGCTGGAGGTTTGTTATAGTTGAATCCAGTCTTCTATGAACTCATTCAGAGCAGCAGCACAGATCTTTCTCCTTTATATGTTTACACGCAGCAGCATTAAACACTGAGCACAATTCTGCTGTTTTCTGATTGTAGAAGCAGCTGCAGTGTTACTCTGCATAAGCTGGCTCTGCAGAGTGAAATGTTGCCGGCCCCGTATTCTGATTGAGAGAGGCAGGAATGCACGCTCCCGTGAATATGACCGGGGGCCGAAAGAATTTAATTTGTAGAGCCGTCAGCCAATGAAATGAAAGTGGAGTGGTAATCCGACCGCCATCTGGGGAACTTTGTTTACAGAAAACGAAGATAAGGGGAGACAGTGAAAACAAGGACAGCTTTGCAAATGACATCCAATTGCAGTTGCTTGTTACCACCTGTCCCATATTCTGAAGACCATTTAATGTAATGATAAATCCCCTTTAAGTCATGTTACGAAGTTGAAAATTGATCCTTCAGCTGTTTTTCAGTTGTACGTTTAACTTTTTCAGCCTTTTTTCAACCCGGTACTGACTTTTTTGAGATTTTTTTATGCCATTAGTTTCTAAATGAGTCATTTTTTAAAATGAAATAGAAAAATTTATTTAAACTTCTAATATGTATTCTATGTTATGTTATGCATAAAATATGGCTATAAGAAATTTTCAAATTACTGCATTCTTGTTTTCCTTTAATTTTAATAAGTGTCGCAGCTTGTAATTGGAGGCGTACAGTACTTGTACCTGAGTGGGACACTTGAACCTATGGGCCTCATAGCAGCCTTTATCACTGCTACAGCTTTAGTTACTCTCATGCACAAAACAGTCCTGATGCAGTTGCAGGTAGTCCTATATAAAGCAAAGCTTAAGCAGAATATACCTATACTTATCCCATGTTTCAATAAAAAGCCAGATTTGGCTAACTAAAATACAAAATGTGTGCAAATAGGGAATGTTCCTAGAACTTCTCCTTATAAAACAGCATGTGTGGTATTGAACATAAAACTGTAATTACCAAAGTGACGAACAGCACAACATTGCTTATTATTACGGTTGTTCAAATCTGTCCTTTTTTGGTTCAACTCCAGTTCGACCATACTTGTTCATAAATTCAGGTTCTTGACATCTGGACCTGAAATTGGTTTGCTTTGACCCTAATCCTAAATCTAGCCATAAACCTGACAATAACCTTAACCTGAAATTGGGATTAGTTTTTTTTACTGGGTTTGAATAAGTTAACATTCTCATTTCCTGGCGCTTTTGGTCGTGCCAATATATAAATTTTGGCCCTTTGTGGACATTAAGCCGGGGAGAGGAAGTGACATCAGATGGAAGTGACATCACAGCAACAGCGCCCATGATAAGCTAACCCATTCTAACTTAGTAAAAAAAAAAAAAGAAATCCATTTTAGAGTTAGTGTTTTTATTTTGTGGGTGATTTTTTGCCATATGCACATCCAACCCAAATCCGAACACTTTGATTTTCAAATTTGACTTTGACCTGAATCTAAAACAACACTACTTATAATAGTAGATTGTTGTGAATGACAGAAAATGCAATAGATCTTTAAATCACATTAACACATTTCTACTATTCATAGACTTCAATGCACTCACACTTAAAACTTTAAAGTAGTATATTTTAAAAATCTATTTTTAAAATGTTCTCAGTTTCCTTTTTAATACACTTTCAATTCTCTCACTTTTGTGGTTCACTGTCCAATCTGCAAAATCTTGAGAAATCATAAGCAATGTTTATCCCAACTCTCCATATATAAATGTATCCGTTGTATTCTCTGAAATATCACTAAACTGAAAACCTAAGCCTGTTTGTAAATATAGATGTGAAACTAGGCTCAGACATATGGTTTTCCCGAGTGGCTTAGCAAGCAGATGAACTGGAAAGGAAGAGTACATTTGCTGCTAATGAAAATTAAATGTTGAAGTGTATCTTTTTATGAAAATAACTTTCCCTGTGTGCTCTGTGTAAAGATAATATGATCCAGCATTACTAAGATACCACCTTTGGTTTATTTTACATAGTTACATAGTTTGTAAGGCCGAAAAAAGACAAGACGTCCATCCAGTTCAGCCTGTTGTGCTAAAGTGTTGATCCAGAGGAGCAATAAACCCTAATGGACAGGAGCCCATTTGTCCTCATTTTAGGAAAAAAAATCCTTCCGCTCAGAATAATCCCTGTATCTATGCCCTCTCAGAATCCTAGTCATTATATTAAATTGTTGTTATTATTACGCCCCAGAAATGCATCAAACCCTTTGTTGAACTATGTTAGTGAAGTCACCATGGACAATTTCCCTCTGGCAGAGAGTTCCACAGTTTACCTGCTCTATCTGTAAAGAATCCCCTTTCTATGCTAATGTAGAAACTTTATTCTTCAAGACGTAGATGATGCCCCCTTTTTCTAGATTACAGTCCTGGGTATATAAATCTTGAGAGAGTATCTCTATTATTGACTTTAATATTTTTAAATATTTAATATGTCCCCTGAAGCCGTCTTTTCTCTAAAACCAAAATAACCCTAATCTTGCTAATCTTTCTGAGTACTGTAGTCCACCCGAGTCTTTTTTAAATTAAAAATTATTTTTGTTGCCCGCCTTTGTACCTGTTAAGCTCTACAATGTTCTTTCCTGTGCGACGGGTGCCCAAAACTGTCTGCAATTTTCCATGTGTGGTGTCTAACCATGTGAATTATATAATGGGAAAATAATGTTGCTCATCATGTGCATCTATGCCCCTTTTAATTACAACCCATGAGCCTATTTACCTATGGCAGGTTGCTGCCTGTACTGGCTGGCTACAATTTAAGTTTACTGGTCCACCAGGATTCCCAAGTCCTTCTCCACTTGTGACTTTTACCCTGCTGTTTTTCAATTTAACATGTAATCATGTAATGGATTTTAGCTCCATGTGCATAACATTTCATTATCTGTGTTAAACCTCCTCGCTGCCACTTCATGCCCGCCTCCAACTTATCCAGATCCTTTGTTATAAAACACAATTGAATGTCATATTGTTTGCCTGGGTAAATGATAAAAGTATTGCATACAACTCCTCTGTCTCAAATGGTGAATAATGAGTCGGCTTCTCTCGGCTTATTCATGCCGTAATTGCGGGAAGGATTCCGCTCCGCATATATGGCCTATGAATAAGGGGCGGGGGGCAGAGGCGCCTCTTTGCTGGCCCAACTGGCCCAGTATATACTTTCATTATCCACGGCGCAGTATTCCGCCGGGTTAATGAACGTGTATTTCTCCCCGCTCGGGCGAATTCTCAGAGAGACGGGAATCACAGTTCTCTATGAGAACTGTGGATTGCCATAATGGGGCTGGACGGATTCCAGCCATATTTCAGCGCAGTTGTACGCGTGCAATACGGCTGCAATCTTGCCACAAATAAGAAGTGGAAACGGCCATTCAGATCTGGATTCCTCTGCACACGGTATATTCATTCAATAAATGCAAAAAATATATTTCAAACAATATGAAAGCTGTGAATTTAGCATAAAAAGTGAATTTTTTTTTTTTACTTATGTCCTAACAGTTCTACTAGGTCTAGTCTGTGTTATAACTGCTCATGTTTCAAGTTCCCTGGAAACATACAAATGAAGCAAAACCAAACATGACGGCTAACACACCGTGGTATCACTGTGCAGAATGTTATCTCAACTTTTTCAATGCTTATCAATGGTCTTCACTTACAGGTAAGATCAGATAATACAAAAAGCAAGGATAATATGGTCAAATTGAACTCTGCTACATACATAAATCGAAAATATCTTGGTACAGGGCCGAGAAAAGGCATTTTAACACTCAAGGCAAATAAAGCAAATTGTGACCTTCAGCTACTCCCACCTCTCGGAAAAATTTAAATCCTTGGGTCTGACTTGACGCATGGCGGCTTCGGGCTAGGTAAAAAAATGGAATAAAAAACCCAAAAGTACACTATCTTATTTTGGAAGTGCGGTTTAACCCCTTAGGCTGTGTTCACACGGCTTATTCCTGACGGATTTGTGAGCGCAATCTGGCTCTACCAAATCTGCAGTGAAATATGGGGCTGGGCGGTGGGCGGGGGGGCCGGAGGCGCGGCGGGGGTGCCCCTCCCCGGCCCAATAGACTTGCATTAATCCCACGGGCGTATTGTACCTGGATATGTGCATGTCACTTTCTCCAGCCCGGCGGATTCGGACGTGGCGGGGGAGGAGCGACGGAATCCACTGTTCTCTATGAGAGTAGTGGGGATTACAGTAATTACTGCGACGGGATTGGCGCGTAAATGCAGCGCAAATCCGGCGCGCAGTATGGCGCCAATCCGCGGCAAAATAAGCCGTGTGAACGAGGCCTTAATGACCAGGAGTATTTTTGTTTTCCACGTTTGTTTTTCCCTCCACACCTTCCCAGAGCCATAGCTTTTTTATTTTTTCATCTACATAGACGTTTGAGGGCTTTAAGTTTGCGGGACAAGATGTACTTTCTAATCGTGTAATTCATCGCATCTTAGAATATACTGGGAAACTACAAAAAAATTCTAAGTGGGCAAACTGTGAAAAAAACGTATTCTTGCGCCATTTGCGGCGGTTCTTGTTTTTTCGATGTTTTATTTTGTTATATACTTTAAAACTTTTCTTTTTACGTTAACTTTGAGCCCCCTTAAGGAGCTTCACCACTAGGGGACGTGATTGTTTACACAGCCTAATGCATTGTACAATGCAATAGGGAGTACAAATATGGCAGTTTTACTACTTACTTCCTAGGGCAATGGCAATGTAAGCCTTCACTAGGCTTCCAACTGCCATGTAAACTGATCAGGGCCCCACAATCTCGTCGTGTCTGACACAAACAAAGGGAGGAACAGTGCGTGGCACCGTTTCTCATTCATTTAGACACTACAGCCGCAGTGTCTAAGAGGTTAAACAGAGTGGAATTGAACCGGTTCCATCCAGTTCTGTTACTAGCGGCTGTTGGCTGCAATTAGCAGTTAGTATCCGCCAGCTATGTAGCGAGGTTGCGGCGCAATCCCGCTACAAATCCCCTTACCACCATCAGGACGTACCCATAAGTCCAGATGTGGTAAGTGGTTAAATGAAGTGTTCTCCTTACTTTACGGATCAGTATAACTTGCATGGTTTTTTGGGGTTTTTTTTTTTTGGGGGGGGGAGACAAATCTTCATTTCTGAACTCTTCAATACTGGACTCTTGATGTGTAAAAAAGCAAAGGGTTTTGGAAGGGTCTCCATTCTTATAGGGGTTTATTAAGTTTATGTGGTAAATTTAGAAAAGCTTTCTTTTACCTCCAACAGTTTCTCAGGTTACCAGGGTGACCAAACTCTCTGTCCAGGAGTCCGCAAACACAACACAATATCAGCAGCACTCTACAAGCACTAAACAACTGTCAAAGGGGAATATAAAAAATTGGAATTTATTTGGGAAAGCATTTCTGCTACTTTGAAATATATGAAAATTTTGAGGTTCTTAGTGTACATTTTTTATCAAAACTGTAAAAGCTCATATACTATTGGCAAGGTGACGTCATTTCAGATGGGAACTTACGCTATATGTTACCTTTTTTGGTGTCTGTTCAGAACTCTACATTTCAGGGAGAGAAGTTCCCACTAAAACCCTGCTAAATTTTAAAAAAAACTGGCAAGGGGGGTGGAGTGCAAAAAAACAAGATGGAGGCTAGCCATTTCCCCATACATACACTTTGATCCTGTTCACAACCACATGGCAATCCTGAGATCCATCGCAAGAATTAGCACTGCAGGCAGAGTATGCAAATAAAGAACAGCACCAACCTACATTGCCGTTATTGATCTTACCACGGGCAATGGGCTCTAGATGGGGGGGTTGACCCTTTTGATACAATGGTATGGACTTCCTTTGGGCTCCAGCTCCACTTCTGGGACTCCAGTAGCATGACCTCAGACTCCCTTGACTGCTTAGGGAGTTCCACAGTAGGGATGAGCAATATTATCGACAAAAGTTGAAATCGGCACGGTTTTTAGGCATATCGGAATTTTTCCCATACTGATAGTTTAGGTGACAACTTTTAGAAATCTTTTTCTATCACCCTTTTTTAGGGTTTCCTGTCAATTTTTGGGGGCCCCGCCAATCAGCTCCCAAGGAAAGAGGGGGGTGAGGGGGAGTACGCGACATTGAGGGGGTGAGGATTTCTTGGTTGCAAAAAACACATTACCCTTTTTTTACTAGTAATGAGTTTTGTTCAGTATTCTCTGTCTGTCACTTCCCCAGGACGTCTCGGGGTTTTTTAAACCCAAAAGCTGTTCCCAACACCTTTTGAGATAGTCCTTCTAAAACCATTCCCCCACTGTAGCTTAGAAAAAAGTTAATTAGAGGAATTTCATTCTTTTCAGTTAGAGAAAGTTTTAAAGATATCTACTGGGTGTCCACGTGGGGATGCGGGGGGGGGTGGGGGGGGCGTTAGGGGGGAGGCTTTTGGGCGAAGGTGATATTTTGTAGCCCAGTGTGTTCTGTGACCCTTTAATTGAAAAAAAAAAAATTTTTTTTCCTTTTTTTTGGCGCAGGACCCCGAGAGGGGTGAATTGTCCCTTTGTTTTTCCCGGTCTATTGTACTACGCGTGTCAGTGTTCCCCCCAAAAAAGGATAATTATCCCTGTAACTATTAAATAGTTTTATTGAAGTCCATGCGTCTGTCACAAAGAGCTCACTTGTACGCAAATTGTGTTATACATACTTCCTAGTAAATTGCGCCTGTTGTCAGTGGTGCCAAGACCGCCATATTAATCCATATAACATTGAAAAGGTAACCTGTCACATAGATTATGCCCCCCTTGCTGAGGGCAGCACAAGCTAGCGTCAGACATGCTGTTCCCAGCACTGTGCCCCTTATTCTGTAAGATGCAGCCGTTTTAGAGCATTTACCCCTAAAATCTTATTTATGAGCAGGTGTTAGCTCCACCCACCAAAGGCTAGCTCCACCCACTGACAGTTATTCACATGTTTCTACCTATTCAAAGTAATAGGTTTGTCAGTTGAGGTGGGCGGGGCTAGCCTCAGGTGGGCAGGGTTTGAAAAAAATGACACTCTGAAGGACTCTTCGAATGACTCTTCTGGCTGAAAACTGCAGATTTTAGCATTAAATTCACGAAAACTACAACATCTTACAGAATAAGGGACACAGCACTGGAAACAGCATGCCTGACACTACCTTGTTCTGTCTTCAGCCAGGGGGGCAAAAACTATGTGACAGGTTCTCTTTAACTACTTTTATTGCAGTCCGTGTGTCTGCTTGCCGCAATGCGCTCACTTGTACGCAAATTTTGCTATACATATTTCTTCCACCAGACTGCATTTCACAGGTATTCAATAGAAACAATTCTGTTTCTAATCCTAGTTGGCCGGTGGAAATTAGAGGGATTTAAGAATATCTGTGATCTGCCGTCTTTGCAGTACAGTTTCTCAATAAGACTGTGAAAAACTCTTCTATACCTTTTAAATTGTGATCTTTCTGAACATGGAGCGAACTACAGGTGGTAAAAGAGCAAAGAGGGGTGTAATGGGTGACCTCTGGCACTCCTTATTTACCACCTCACCAACACATGTAATGCAGGGCACACATACGACACACAGACACCGGCTTAAGATCATGGTGCATGACTATCTGCTCCTTAACACCGATGTTTTTGGATATGTTCTGGACCCAATTGACTTCTGGTTATCCAAAATGAATGAATGACCTGAGCTCGTTCGCCACGCCATAGAGGTGTTGTCCTGCCCAGCAGCCAGCGTCATATCTGAGCGGACCTTCAGCACAGCTGGAGGAGTCATTACAGACAAATGCATCTGGCTTTCCACTGACAATGTGGAACGTCTGACTTTCATCAAGATGAATCAGACGTGGATCTCTGATGATGTTGTGGCCCTAGTTGCCGAGGTCTCCCATTAGTTGCTGGTCTACCTCACATTCCTCTTCAAAAAGAAATGGTCCTCTTGACATTTTTTTTTTAAATGATCATTTCTTACTGCAATTTTTATTCTGAGTGCCCAAAAGTTTATTTTGCTGGTTTTGCGGTTAGGATACTGTAAAAGACACCAATCGTACACGGTTTCATGAAAAAAGCGTATTCCATTTAGTCATTTCTTCAAGAAATTTCAAGCATTGTCAATGGTTTTGGGGTCATGGTGCTGTGAAAATCAGTTATAATCCAGGTCCTTTGGTACAGAAATATGGTTTCTAAGTGGCATTTCTTCTTCACAATTTTTAACACTGGCTGAGAGGTAATTTTTATAATTATTGGGGACATTGTGCTGTCCAAAACCAGCTATAAGGTGTCCATAAGGGCATTTTTTGGTGGTTTTGGGGTCAGGCTACTTTAAAATGGATACCAGGTATGGCAATTAGGTAGTATTCCTGCCAGGGGCCGGAATGAAAAAGGTGTCCGGTGATATGTTAGAAATAGGAAGTAGTAATGGCTGGGCACCCCATTTGATTTAGCTGCATGCGGCCCTGTCTCTCGCCGCACCCACTGTAACTGAGGCCCTGCAAGCTGAACCTCCACGTTCCCTGTTGGTCTTGCTGCCACCAGCACCGCATATATGACAAGTTGTTGGTCCCTGGTGCAAAAAGTGCTAGGGGTCTCCTGGCAGTTCCCATTTGCCATAGAGGTGTCTTGTTTGTGTGGAAGGGACCCCGTAGCTGCTGGTACCGCTGTACCTGCTGTGGCTATGCCATCCTCATGTTTTCTGTTAGCCATTGAACATGATGAATTATTTTAGCCTATGAATTGTTTTCTGTGACTTTTTATAGCCTAATTGTCTTGCCTAGTATATATCCATGTTACTGTTGTGGATGTTAATTCCAGCTTCTCCTCTCCTGTTTGGGTGTAAGAATGAAGGTGTTGTCCCTGCTACATCTAATGACCAGATGATAGTGACATCAATGTAACAATAATACCAATGGAAGCATAAGGAAAATGGATTAGAATCAGTAAAATTTTATGATTCATCGAACCATGTCATCATATAAATTTGCTAGAGCAGGGGAAAATTTGGCTTCCACTGAAGTTCCAGTTTGTTTATAAATAACAATTCTCCATAAACAAACCAAAAAAAAATAATGATAAAGTAACATTTAAGGAAAATGAGTAAAAATTAAAATAGAAGTGTAACAAAGATACCATTGGATGCATGGGCTAGAGAAACCTGACCTAGTATGTCACGATTTTTTTGTGGATGAATAACTATATTCTCTGCATGAGACCCAAAGTATAGTTTTTGAATTAAAGTGTTTGATGTTTTAGGCAGCCACAACTTTATTTGAGCTCCTCTTACAGTTTAATGTTTTAAAACACTGCCATCCTAAAAGATTTTTTCCCCATCAACAGCAACATGTGACTAATCTTATCTACATACAGACTGAATTGCTTGCGATTCTAATGAGATGTTAACAAGGATCTTCTTCCCTCTGTGTCATCTTAAGCCAGAATTTCCAAGGGCTTTTGAATTAAATTGTGTCACATAAATTCCCAGAGAGAAAAACATCAGTTGGTAGAAAATCTGTCTGCCTCAGATCACTTTAGAAAACACTAAAACCACATTATACTTCCGTTAAATTTCATAAAATCTTGATTACTTTACTTAAAAAAGATAAAAATAATCTTAAAATAAAATAATAATTAATAATAGAAATGCTAACAATGTATTCTATAAGAATTAGCATAATAAAGTAATTAACCGTAAGATAACACATCTATATGTTTCTAGCATTGGAAACTAAACTAATTAATTTAAAGGTGGTTTCTCACTATGAAGTTTCATAGTCGTAGCCAGTTTTCCTTTCACTCTAGCCGTGAATCGGATTAGAGAAGGGCGAATCGATTCTAATGAAGTGGAATTTTTTAAGAATTTCAGGAAAACTTCGTATTCTGAACAAAAGTCGAAGTTTGGGGTGATTCCACAGGGAACGAAGCGTGTTTTTGATTGATAAAATGGGTGCGCAGTACATGGCCGTTACATGGGGAAAGAAGTCTGGGAGGAAGAAAGGCGTACCTTACATGACATGTGCACGAGATCTCGCAATCAGAGACAGCGGGATTCTGTGACGTCCACCGCACTATATAAGTCTGGACGCCATGCTAGCTCCTCACGCTCTTCTTCACTGTAGCGGTGTGGGAAAGGTGCTGCCGCCGCTGCTGCTTTATGATATCTCATACTAAAGAAACACCTTTTATACAGAGATTTTCTTGGGGACGGTTGTCACAGTTTATATCAGAGACTGCTTCTCTTACGTTCTAATTTCTGATTTTGTGGGGTATTCATTGGATCTTGAAGTCACAGTGTGCGTCCAATTACCAGCTGCATATACATTTTAATTGATTTCTGCTCAGTTCTTGAGCACATTGACTATCCAAGGGTTATAAGCCTTGACTGCTGTTGTATTCAGTTAAAGAAACAATGTTTATACAATCCTATACTTACCACTATTTTTGGGTTGTCATTTATTTTGCGCAATTTAGATTCCAGGGGGTTTAATTAAACGTTGTTCTTGTGTTGTGGTCACTAAAACGAAACGTTCTTTTTCACCCACCAAAGAAGATAATTTTGCCTGTAAGCATTAATTCATATCTGAAGGGTTAATTACAAGTTTTTCTGTTGTAATGTTTCGTAAAAATACGATGCGGTTTTTATCACGCTGCCAAAGCTGGGTAATTGTTGGCAGCACATTTCATTTTGCGCCAATTTACATTCAGGGTTAAACTAAGTATTTTCTATGCAGTTGTTCCTTAGTAAGAGAAACGTCCACCTCTCTTTTTCACCGGCCAAAGACGATTTCTCGTAGATACTTCATATCCCGAAGTGTTAATTACGCCTCGTTATGAATTTTATATTCAGTAAAAAACCTACACAGTGTTTTTTAAACAATCAAACATGTAAATTTTCTGCCCATTTGTTGGAGCGCAATTTATATCCAAGGGTCACCCAAGCTTGTTAGTGGGCTCATTGCGAGTCAAATTCAGGGTGTGTTCGTATCAAATACAGGATATCTTCATTAACAGTGTCCTGTACATTTAGATCATAACTGTTGGTCAGACAGGAGCGTGGCAGGATCTTCACATGCGAGTGGCGTGGCAAAAACATTCCTAAGGCAGGCACCAGGTCACGCAACACAGGCAAGGGGGACGTCGACAGAGCAGGGGTCACTTGGTGGGCCAGAACTTCACGGTGTCATCTAGCGGCCGTGTGTTGACAGAACACAATGGTTCTTGATTGGTTGACTGGTCATCCACCCTCCCAGATGAATTCTGGACAACCATATCCAAAGAGTCGGTCGGGTAAACCTAAGACACAAAAAACCCTTAGTTGCAATTGGCCCGGTAGGAAGCAGGGCGTCAGCGGCTCCTCTCACTGTCCCTCAACAAGCCCTCTGTCCCATCTCGGTTCCCTCAGACCTGAGATCTACTATGGGTCTGGGCTCAGCGCCCCACTATACAAGAGGATGAACAATTTGAGGAAGGGCACGTCAGCATGCTACTTGGCAGCGAAGAAATGGGGCAAATATCCCCTGCTTCTTACAGATTGATGTGGAGGTGAGAGTGGCATGGGAGGTTTTTTGGCGAGCGGGGTTAAGCCTCTGCATACCAAGGTCGTGAGGGAGGACAGCAGTGACAGTCAAACACTCATGAAGTATTAACATGGTGGTTTGAAATCCAGTTTCTGCATTCACCAGTTTCTGCAGCGTATGGAAACTTGAATGGAAGGAGGCCATAATTACAGGAAATTCTTTTGGGTGCTGTATTTTGCATTCTGTGCCATTGTTGATGGAATTCAGTACAAAACTGGAATGGAAAGAAAAAAAAACAAAGGCAAAAGGACTGGGGGGCTGGAAAAATCTGGCCTTTGTATGAAAAAAGGGGGGCCTCTTCCCTGTTTCATGGTGGAAAAGGGGATGGCCCTCCCCTGTTAAAGTGGAAAAGGGAATGCCCCTACCACCCCTGTTAAAGGTGGAAAAAGGGAGGCCCCCTCCCTGTTAACGGTTGGTAAAGGGGAGGCCCTCCCTGTTTTATAGTTCATAATTTCCATGTTCAATAATTTCCCCCTGTTTAAAATATTTATATCCTTGTTCATCAATTTCTCGTTCATAAATTTCCCATGTTAGTTTATTTATTCCTGTTCATCAATTTCCCCTGATACATATTTATTCATGTTCATTCAAATTTCCCCATGTTTATATATTTTTTCCTGTTCAATCAATTTACACCTGTTTATCAGTTCATGTCTGCCCGTGTAACTGACCTTTTGTCTATGTTACCTGACATCGAATCTCCGCCGCGCCCTGACCTTTGGCCTGACCTCTTGACTACGAGTTTCGTCTTACGATTTGGTGCTTGCTGCGCCTTGGCTGCCACCGCAAGTAGTAGCACGGAGCGTTGCGGACCTGGTAGGACTACCCACCCTGCAGAACAGAAAGTCCCATCCTGCCTTGCGCTGGCTCTGGTGAAAAACCGGGACGTTACTTAGACCCTGCTACCTGGCATGGCTGCTACCACCGTTGCGGGTGGTCCAGAGGGCACTACCGGATGTCGTTACAATTGCTGAAGTGGAATGCCAAGTTTCCTGGTCCAGTTCTTTGATGGTTGCAGAGGTCCACACTGAAACGGAGGGACTGCAGTACCACCAACTGGACAGGTGAGCACGGTTTCAAATTCTGAACTTGGGGATTGGCTAGACGCTTGTATGCTGTATCTTGGCAATTGTCTTGGTGAACGACTGCTGCCACCATGAGTGCCGAGGTGCAGGAGTATCTCGGACTGGTAGATGATGTAATTAGACAGGGAGTGTCTTCGGCAGATGGTGGTGAAGCCATGAATGCATGAAAATGGGAGGCGTGCCACTGGGTGTTACCAGCTGTTGGGTCAGGATGGGACCACCAAATCCTGAAACACATATGGTGACACTGCTGATGTTGAAGCAGGGCTGCTGGGTACTAACATTAGGTCCCTGGTAACGCTTTACTTTATTGAGGGCCACAGATTCGACATGTTCGCCTCCTCTGGTGTCTTAGCCAAAAAACTGGCACTCCGCCGAGTAGCGAGGATTTTACCACCATAGCGCTTGCACTGGATGACTGTAACTGCCGCTGGAGCCCGTGAACGTCCCTGTGCTGCTACTTTCTGGGACCCTGGAAAAGTGGGTGCGTACTCTAATCATGGCCGTTTGGCTCCAACCTCTCACTGCTGCCCACCTGCTGACCGGCCACACTACGAATTTACGGGCTGAGCCACTGCCTGACACAAAGCTGTTGCTCTCTCTCCCTATGATAATGATGAACACTTGTAACTGTTGGTCTGGGTCAGCTTTGATAGCCATCACATGGGCTTTCAAAACACCAGTATGACTGATGGAAACCCAACTTTACATCTCCGGCCCAGACATTAACTCTCTACTTTCAAGTAACCAAGAATTGTCTGTCGTCCAAAGCCTCCCCTTCTTCTCTCTTCCTGTCTCCTAAAAACTTAATGTAGAGAGAACGGAATGCTTTTCCAGGACAATGGGTAGTCGTGCGGGAGGGTTGGGCCCCACTTCATCCCAGGGGAAAAGGGGGCACAAGGAAGGTCGGCATCCGGTAGTGGATGAATTTTCACGCTCAGGGGGGGCACTTTATGCCTTGCTTTAACTAGGGCAACAGAATACACTGTCCAAGCCCTCGGCCTGATCTCTTCTCCCGGCTCCTTGTGGCGATAGGCTACATCGGGATTAGTGGTTTGCCTGTCACCTCTGTCCTCCTTCAAGGATGTCGCTGTAGTGTACTAAGGGCCTGACCGCTCGCAACTTAACCCCATTGAACTCTCTCTTATCACTATTTGCCTGCTTCTGCAACGAATGCAGGTGGATGTCTTCCACTCTTTGCTGTCCCACTGCCTCTAATAAGATTTGGTCTCTTACTGTATAGTCGGTGCAGACGGGCAACAGCACTAGTATTCTCTGGCTGTGGGAAGCGTAACGGGACAGTGGGTGGGTTGAGGACAGGTGAGAGGCCCTCACTGACTCCCGGGCCCATGCCAACAAGGGCTTGTGTATGACCAAAAACCACCGACACTTGTTGTCAGATGTCATTGGGAGAAGAAAAGAAAATGTAATGACCTGTGTGTGGCTCAACACATGGCCGGTAGTGACACGTTGTCTGTGGCCTCCGCAGGGTGACTCCTGACTGTGACGTCACCTTACCTGTGCTGCGATCTGTAGGTGGCTCGGTTAACCTACACTGTGTTCTTTATAGCTATATGGTAGGATCCTGTAGACCCAGCTTGTTTTTTTCCCATGCTGTCACTGCCATGACTCTTATCAGGCTTACATTCCGATTCAGTTTTTTGGTAAGTTTTGCCCTCTTAAGTGCCAAGGGAATTTTATAGTGAAGCCGATTTTAAGAGCCGGCGGCAGTCATATGCGTTGCATACTAAAAAACAAATTTGTTTGAAGGACCAAACCAAGCTCACTCTGGCATATTTAAGAATGGCACAACGTTCTACAGCACCACTTAACAAGGCTCTGTGCAGCCCTGGAAATAGCTGTTTTTTAAAGCGGATTCATCCCTGAAGTAATTCCGGACTGAAACGAATTTTGTCGGAAAATTCGGCGAAGTCGCTGAATTCAAATTTTGTGAATTAGCCCATCATCTAATTAGGATATTAGCCTATCTCCTGTACTAGACATTACAAAGAGAGTGAATGAGATCATAATCTGTTTTAGGCTAGTTATCAAGGCTGACTTGACGCTCGTAATTGCGGAAGGATGGATTTCGCCCGCATTTGGCGCGTGTGTACGGGGGCAGAGGGGCCGACAGTCGCCGGCCCATGTAGACTTTCATTATCCACGGCGCGGACCCACCCGGGAAAATGTGCATTCCTTTCTCCCTGCTCGCGATTTCGCAGGGGGAGAAGAGGAACCATAGTTCTTATGGAACTGTGGTTTCCCCTAATGCAGGGATGGATTTCAACTGTATTGCACGCGTACGGCGCCAATACGGACTGAAATCCGCCCCAAAATACCTTGAACTGCTAAGTAAACAAAGCTCCCAAAAACTGGGGGGGGGTGAAACAAAGGTTAATCAGTAAAAAAAACTTTAATTTGTTAAAAAATATTTTTTTTTCCCGGAGTCTTTTTTAATGGGGTAATGTTTTTTGTTCTTCACAATAAAAAAAAGAGTATGGTCTGGTTGCAGGTTATTTAAAAACCTTGGCACTCAAGTCACCTACAAAGCCTTATCTCTGATAAAAAAAATTTTTCATAATGAATTTAGAAAAAGTTTCATTTTCGCCTTTCTTTTTGAACCTGATCTTTATGTGGGGAAAACCCCTTAATCTCGGCCTTTGAATTTTTAATCTTTAGGTTACAATACCCCGTTACCCATGGGGTTTTTTTAGAAAAGCTTGGGATAACTAAACGACAGTAAAAAGGCAGAAAAAAAAAAAAGTACAGTAAGTATTGAAACAATGTAGCGAGGCTAAAGAAATTGTAGTGGGATACTAAAAGATTTATGTGGTTTTACGGGCACAATTAAAGTAGCTGCAGTGAATAAGGGATGTTTGTATACCAGGGGATTTTAAAGGGGGAAGTGATGTGTCTGTGAAGCGAAACACGGATAATGAGTTTTTTTGCAACTTGATGGTGATGAAACTGTGAAGTGATGGATACAAAGTGAGGGAGAACAGGGTTTTTCTGAAAATTTTGTGTTTCCCTATTGAATTCATTAGGAAACAGAGACTGGCTTTGTCAAAGGGTCAAAAACCCTTTGAAATAACAGAATATCATCAAAAGCTTTTCCTTTCCCTGTGGCAGGCAGAGAAACAAAGTCAGGTACGAATTTTACCAACCTGAACACAACTTTAACCCTTAATGCCCGCCCACCCCTTTTTTTGGTGTGGGGATTTGGGCTTTATCTACAGCGACGCTTTTGGGGCTCGCTACAGAACGGAGTTTGCGGCGCCCGGCAATAAAGGGGGTTTTCCCTTCTTGTCAGGTGTCGGAAGAGGGTTTGACCGACAGAGGCTGTCGCCCTGGGGATCTAGAGTGGCCCCGGGCTGTCTCGAAAAAACCCATGATCAGGGCGGGACGTGAGCGCCCTGATCCTGCCGTGTCAGAGACACAGATTATAATGTATTAGCACATAAAATAAAAAAAAAAGTAAAAGTACCCCTTCATGGGATTTAAAAAAAAGTAAAAAAAAAATAAAAATTTGTAAAAAAAAATAAATAAAAAAAAAAAAATATTTAAAAAAATATTGTGATACTTAAAACCAAAAAACCCACACATACCGATATCCACACACCTAATAACTTAGAATTATTTTAACAAGTTATTAATTTTATATGTGAATGGTGTAAAAAAATTAAAAAAACTAAAGAATTTAAAAAAAATTCTGTAATTATTTTTAAGTGAGCTTTAAAAAATTTCCCCATAAGTACAACTCGCCAAAAAAAACAAGGCCTCATAAACTTCGTCATTGAAAAAATAAAAAGTTACAACTGTTAAACGCCAGGAGGGAAAAATAAAAAAAAAAATTCTGGTCATTAAAACTTTTCAGGCGTTCGCCCCTTTAAAGGGGGTTTAATAAACCAAAAAAAAATCATTAGCATATTCATTGCATGATCAATCAGATTACTAAGCAACAAAAAATATTTTACATTTAAACAGGAAATGACAAGTACTTTTGGTGACCATACAGTGAGCTTGAAAGTCCTGTGATTGCAGCAGCCTCTACATTTTTTCAAGAACAGTGTGAGGAAAAAGATGATATTACGTTAACTAGAGACTTTCTTTGGGTGCAGTCAGTGCTCCCCAAATTCATGCAAAGATGAAATTTTTTTCTTCACTGGAGGTACATTTTAAATTTTTGGTATTTAAACTGGATTCTTAGGTCTGGGGGGGGGTTGATTAGCCCCGGGTTTCCTGTCATTAAAAAAAACCTGTGGTAAGGGCAAACGGGTTGTGCTGCTCTTACTGCACCATGTGTCATATGACATTTTTAGTCAAATGCATTTGATCCCAAATTTACACCCCCAAATGGGTATTTTTTTCGGGGATCCCCCACAAAATTTTGCACTGAAAAGAATTAAATAAATCTGTCCCGCTTCTTTAAAAATTCACCCGTGCAATGTTTAAAGGAAACCCAAGAAAACAAAAATGTTTTGGTTTTCCTTTGGGGAGGATGGAGTTGGGGACCCCGGGTTTAATTTTATCACCCATTAGAGATGGGCAAAATTTCTAAAAAAATTTCGTTTCGGTAAACTTCCCCGTTTTTTCCAAAAAAAATTCGTTTTTTTCCGAATTCCCTTCGGCACAAATCGCTTTTAAAAAGGGGCTATTTCCAGGTGCACAGACCCTTTGCGGGGGTTGCTTTTAGAAAGTTTTGCCATGCTTTTTTTTATGAAGAGGGAGTTTGGGGTTTTGGTCTTCATACAATGTTGTTTTTTTGTATGACCGAAAATGACCCCGCCCGCTCTTAGAAATCGCTTCACTAAAAAAACCCCTGGGAAATTTTTGGGGGGGAAAAAACTGCCCAAAAAAACTAAAAGCAGGAACGTAGGGGGAAAAAGGGCTTGGCACCCAAAAAGCGGGGAAAAAAAACAAACTGGAGTTTAGGTGGCAACTTTAGTGCAAAAGTGTGGAGGGGGACGGGCGGCCCACCCACAGCAGAAATGAGGTCAGACAGTGGCCCCAAATGACATTCTGGAAGTGGCCAAAACAGTACCGGCCGCAGAGAGGGGCCCACAATGACCCAGGTGGAGGCCCCACGGGTTGGGCAGGAATGGGGTTCGGGCAGTGGCAAAATTGACAAATTCTGGAGGGGGAAAAAAAGGGAAATTGGGCCAAAAGGAGTGGTACAAGGGGACAAGTGTGGGGGGCCCCGGCAGGAGCAACGCAGCGCAAAAAGGTCAGGCCCAGTGGCACAATGACACGTGGGGGAAAGGGCCCCCGGGGCGCAGAAAATCACCCGCATAAAGGTTTCAGCAGTGGCACAATGAAAAAATTTGGAGGGGGAAAAAACAGGGGGTGGGCCACAGTGTGGGGGGCCGGCAGCAGCCCCCGGCGGCAGCAGGGAGGTCGGGACAGGGGCACAATAAACACAGTGTGGAGGGGCACGCCCGGGAAAGTCACAGCAGCAGATGAGGTCAGGAGTGGCAAAAGACATTTTTGCGGGGTGGCAAATTTAGTTTTTGGCCACAGGGCGGACAAGGGATGGGGGAGGGGGAGGCCCACGGCGGGGGAACCCAGCTTTGAGGTAGGCAGGGGAAACAAGACAGAGAGGGGAGGTGTTGAACAGGGCAACAGCATAAAGGTCAGGAGTGGCAAAAAATGCCCATTTGGGGGGTGGAAAAAACAGAAACCGGGCCGCAGAGGGGGCACAATGAAACAGTTTTGGGTCACGGAAACAGAAACAGCAGCAGCAATGGCACTTTTGAGGGGGAAAAAGCCCGAGTGTTAAAGGGGGGGTGGCAACCCAAAAAAAAGGCCCTGGAAAAGACGGGGGGGTGGGGCAGGGGAAAGAAAACTTTCAGTTTGAATTTTGTGGCATCAGGGGGGGGTTTTGGGGCTCAAAAATTTAGTGGCTGAGGAAGGTAGTTTAAAACCAGACTGACGCCTAAGGCATTGGTTTTTGTGGAAATCCTGGCGATCCACCCCTGATTCATCTTGCAAGGTTTCAGTCGTTAACTTTTTCCCGGGGAAAAGCGGGTTTTTTGGGGGGTTTAACGATGGCCCCCCCCGCAATGAAAAAACCCCGTTCTGATGCCACAATACGGGGCCGGGGGCGGGGCTTTCCACTGCAAACTCGGCAAGTTGGGGCCACACATCCATTTTGGGGCTCCCAAAAAGTGGGCCCAGGGGGTTTCTTCAACTGGGGGGGCAGAGTGCTGTCCAAGGGGGGCAAAACCCTGTTGGTTCAAAAAAATGCTCCTGTCCTGCTGCGGGCTGTGCTGGTGACTGCCCTCCTCACTAGGGGGTTTAAAGGGAAAGGGCTGCTCATTAGTGACCCCCAAAATTGGGTTTTACTGTGTTTGGGGGGGGTATGCCCCTACCCCCCCCCCTTTTCCCCCCACCCAAGCCGGGGAAAGTAGTACGTGGGGCGCTGGGGAAAACCCCCCCGGGCGGACCTGTCAGGGAAAGGGACAAAGGCCCACACTTAGGCAGCGGCCAACTAAATTTGGGATTTTTTTCCCCTATAGTATTTGATTTTTGTTTCCCCTCTCAAAAAGCGGGGAAAAAGGCTCCCTTTTTGGGGAAGGGTTTAAGCGGGGGTTTCCAATGGGGGTGGAGAGCCGAAGTCACCCCTCTCCCGGTTTGTGCCCTATTGGTTTGTCACTACCCCGGCAAATAAGATCCCTGCGGGACTTTCTGCAAAGTAAATGAGGGGCTTTTGCCTCCTTTTCCCATGTATACTGCCACGGTGTTTGGGGGATTTATCTGCCTCGTCTTCTCTCTATCCCCCTCCTCCGTCCCCCCCTGTCCTCCCCCTCTTGTCACCCGGGTAGAAAATCCACTAATTTCCAGGGAAAATGTTTCTGTTTCCAATTTTCCTCCCCCCCTTCCCTACCCCATTTCATTTCCCCCCCGGACTCATGTGGCCACGAGTGTAGTGCCCATCCCCCAAGTCCCTCCCCAGACAGATTTTTCAGTTTCTTTTTCCAGGACATAAAGGAGGGGGAATAAAGTTATTCACCCCTGGGCCCTGGGTTTGACAAATAACGGGGGCCTCCTCAAATTTGGCCCCTAAACAAAACGGCAGGTGTCCCCGCTTTAAAGCTCCCAAGGCTGACATCAAAGTTACACGGGGGAAATTCTGTCTCCCTGGTCTTAAAAAAAATTCTTTAAATTGGCCTTTCTCTGTTCTTTACGGGTCGGTCCAACTTGTGAAAGGCGGGAATTTCCAGCGGGGGGGGAAACATCGTTTATCGGGGCGTTTTGGGGGGGGGGCCGTTCTGCCGCTGCAACTCGGGGGGGGGTTTTTCCCCCCCCCCCCCCCCCCCCGGCCCCCCCCCCCCCCCCCTTTTTTTCCACCCCCCCCCCAAATTTGGATAAAGTTTTTTGCACGTTTCGGGCCCATTTTCAGAATGTTCTGAAGATCGGGGGGAAGACTTCGGGAAACTTTTTACAACCAAAAATTTGAAACCCAAAAATTGCCCATGCAGGGGCTTTTGGACCTTCCCCCCTCGGTGCAGGCGGACCCCATGTTCCTCCCATTGCCCCTTCAAGGGTTTCCCGGGTTTTGCAGTTGGCCCCGGAAGAAAGCCCAATCGTTTTTCTTGCGCTTTGACGCGGAGCAGTTCCTCCCTGTTTTGACCCGTTCGCCGAGGCAAGCTGGGGTGTAAAAACTGCGTGACCCCGTTTGTGCCCTAACATGTGGTAGGGGAGGAGCAGTACTTGTGGAGGCTGAGATTTGGTGGTGGTGGTGGGGAGGAGGAGGCGGACATTGGGGGCGGGGCAGCAGTTTTGGGCAACGTTTGGAAAGGGGGAAAGTGGGGTTTCCCGTCCAAGTTGTTGGTGTGCCTGGGCAGGAAAACAATTCACCAGTGGGGGCCCTTTTTTTTAAAGGGGCATGTTTGGCCCCGACCGTAAATTAAAAAAACCAGACGTCCGCCCCTGCCGTGTACCCTTTAAAAAAACCCATAAGCTCAAGGTTTAAACCCCCTTTTTTTTTGTTCTAAAATTATGAAGTGGCTGGGACTGCCTTTTTTGGAAAAGGAAAAATTCGGCTTGGAACTTCCAAAATTTGGCTCGGGGACAAAACCCTTAGTTTTTTGAATGGTGCAAGTCCACCATTTTGGGAAAAAAAGGGACTGCAGTAACCCAAAAACCCTTTGGGCAGGAGCACGGGCAGCTGCTTTCAAATTTTGGATGGGTTTTGGGGCCCTTCCCGTTGTCTCTTTACAATCGCCTCTCTGAACGAATGTTTGGGGCCCCTGGTAGCGAGGAGCAGGAGCATCTGGACCGGGGAGGGGTGGTTCAAAGAGAAAAAAACTGCCTTCTGCAGAGGTGGGGAAACCTTGATGGCTGAATTGGGTTTCGTGCCCCTGGCCGCTGCTGTGTGCAGGGGGGTGGTGGACCACCAAAATCTGAGCCACCCTTTCTCCCGGCCACCGGGGGGGGTGACGGGTGCATGTGTTGACCAGGGCCGGTTTTGCCAAAGTTTGCTCCCTGGCCCCCGCTTCACTTTCTGCCCAAGATTTACTTATACCCAATTCGGCTCCTCCGGTGTCTTAGCAAAGAACTGCCACACCCCCGAGTAGTGTTTTTTTCCGCCCCAAAAACTCCGCATGAGTGGACTACTGCAGCCGCTTTCCCCGGGTGAGCCCCTGTTTCCCCTACTGCTTGGGACTGCGAAAACGGGTTTTTTACCCCCTGGCGCTTGGCTCCCGACCTCACACTGCTGTACCCTTTTGACCAAGGCCAAAAAAACCCACTTGCTGGCTGGGCCGCTGCCTGCGGCAAAGTGACGCCTCTTCTCCCCCAAGATGATGAAGCCCTTTCTTCACCCCGGCCCCCCCAAGGGGCGGTCGGCTACATCCCTCATCTATTTGTGTTTAAACGTCATACGTCCTCTCAACCCGGGCTTGGGGAAAACCGAGGGTGCCTTCACCCATGACCCCCCATGCCCCTCTTTCCCCATCTATACTTTGCCGCCTAAATGCAAGAAACTGGGGATATTGGCCCCTTTCTTCGCTGCCCCAAATAAACTGCTGGGCTGCCCTTTCCTTTAAAATTTTTCTCCCCGTATTTTGTGGCGCTGAGGGCCCGGGCCACAATTTGTAGATCCCTGGCTGAGGGAAAATGGTTGGGGCGAGGCGGGGCCCGAGGACAGGTGAGGGCCGCTGACCCGCCCCCCGGGAATGCCAATAAAATGTTGTGTCTGGGTTTCCCAACCCAATCTTTGGTGGGGTTGTCAGGGGTCCCTCTGGGGGGGGAAGGGATGACCCAGTAACCCAATTTAAGAACCCTTTGGGGGGGTGAACAAACATGGCCGCTAGATGAAAAGGGGGGCAGTTGTGGCCTCACCGGTTACCCCTGCTGCGACGTCCCCTTGCTGTGCCCGCGCCCCGGGGGCCCTTTTTAAAAATGTTTGTTTCCACGCCACTGCAGTTGCGGGCCTGCCCCTCTTGTCTGGGCATACTGTTTGTTCTAAAAAGTACAGACCCCTGTTTGATGGGAAACTAAACTGTATTTTTATTAAAAATTTCACCCCGTTTTTGAATCCCAAAAAACCCAGTAACAAGCTTGGGTAAAACCCCCGGATATAAATTGCGCCCCCACAAATGGGCCCCGGAAAAATTTTTCTTGTATGTGTGTTTACAAGCACTGTGTGTTTTACTAAATGTAAAAACACAAACAGGTTAATTAAAAATTCGCTTTTGAATTTTTCTACAAGAAAAATGTATATATTTTCGGGGGTTTTAAAAAGACGGTTTAAAATTTTTTCAGGGACAGCAGCAAAACAACGCTTAATTAAACCCCGGATGTAAAAATTTCGCAAAAGAATTGAGCCCCACAAACTAGTGCTTTGTAGCGTTTTTACCAAAGGGTATTTTTTTTACGCCACAAACAAGAGATTTTAAAATTTTAATTAACCTTTGCTTGTGAATTTTAAAGGGTACCAAAAAAAAAAATTTTTATTTTTTTGGCCTTTTTAAAAAAACGGGTTTTTTTTTTGTCAGCACACCAGCCAAAAAAAGCTTTTTAATTTAAACCCCGGGGTGTAAATTGCGCATAGAATTTTAGCCCCCCCAAACTAGTTTGCTTTGTTTGCGTGTTTCAAATGGTTGGGATTTTCTCGCCACACAAAAAAGAGATAAAATTGTAATAACCCTTTTCTTTTTGAATTAGGTACCCAAAAAAAAATATTTTATATTTGGCGTTGAAAAAGCGGGTTTTTTTTTGTAGACAAACACAAAACAACGCTTAAATTTTTCCCCCGGATGTAAATTTTCGCCCAAAAGTTTTACCACCACAAATTTTGTAGTTTGTAGCGTTGTTACCCAAAGTTTTTATTTTCTACGCCCCACAAAAAGAGATTAAAATTTTAAAATTTAACCTTTTTCTTGTGAATTAGGGGGGTACCAAAAAAAAAATAATTTTTATTTGGCGTTGAAAAGAGCTTTATTTTTGTCAACCCAGCAAAACAACGCTTAATTAAACCCCCGGATGTAAAAATTTCGCAATAGAATTGAAGCCCCCACCCAAAATGTTTGCTTTGGCGTGTTTCAATGGCGTATTTTTACGCCACACCAAAAAGAGTAAAATTGTAATTAACCTTTGCTTGTGAATTAGGCTACCAAAAAAAAAAATATATTTGCCCTTGAAAAAGACGGTTTATTTTTTTTTGCACAGAAACAAAAAAAACGCTTAATTAAACCCGGGTGGGTGTAAATTGCGAATGAATTGAGGGCCCCCCAAACTGTAGCTTTTTAGCGTGTTACAATGGCGTTTTTTTCTACGCCCCCACAACAAGAGATAAAAAAAGGAATTTAAATTTGCTTGTGAATTAGGCCCACCAAAAAAAAAAAAATATATATTTGGGGGTTGAAAAAAAAACGGTTTTTTTTTTGTCAGCACACCGCAAAACAACGCTTAAATTTTTCCCCCGGATGTAAATTGCGCCCAAAAGATTGAGCCACCACAAATATTGTTTGTAGGGTTTTTTTCAATGGTTTTATTTTTACGCCCCAAAAACAAGAGATTAAAATTTTAAAATTTAAACCCTTTGGGTTGTGAATTAGGCTTTCCAAAAAAAAATTATATTTGGGGGGTTGAAAAAAACGGTTTATTTTTTTGGGGGGGCAGCACGCAGCAAAAAACGTTAATTAACCCCCCGGATGTAAAAATTTCGCAATAGGAAATTTAGCCCCCACCAAAATAGAGCTTTTTTAGCGTGTTTTTTAAAGGTTTTATTTTTACGCCACACAACAAGGATTAAATTGTTAAATTTTTAAATTTTGCTTGTGAATTAGGCTACCAAAAAAAAAATTTTTATTTGGCGTTTTAAAAAAAAAAGGTTTTATTTTTGGGCTGCACACCAAACAAAACAACGCTTAATTAACCCCCGGATTTTTAAAATTTCCAATTAAAAATTTTAAACCACCCCAAAACTAGTAGCTTTGTAGCGTGTTTCAATTTGGGTATTTTCTACGCCACACAACAAGAGATAAAAATTTTAATTAACTTTGCTTGGGAAATTTGGCTACCAAAAAAAAAAAAAATTTATTTGGGTTGAAAAGACGGTTTTTTTTTTTGGGGCACAGCAGCAAAAAAACGCTTAATTAACCCTGGATGAAATTGCGCAATAGAATTGAAACCCCCACCCAAACTAGTAGCTTTGTAGCTTGTTACTTTTGGGTATTTTCTACGCCAAACAACAAGAGATAAAAAATTTTTAATTAACCCTTTTCTTTTTTTTTGGGGTAGGGGTACCAAAAAAAAATATATATATTTGGCTTGAAAAAAACAGGTTTATTTTTTTCAGCCCCCCAGCAAAAAAACGCTTAATTTAACCCCCCGGGTTGGGAAAAAGGCAATAGAATTGAGCAGCCAAAAAAGAAGTGGTTTTTGTATTGTAAAAACCCCTGTTTCTTTTTAAAAGAATCAACAGGGGAAATGGTTAGATCCCCCCTTGGATATTGAAAGTATATGGAAACGCAGTGGCCCCACCCCTGGATTTCAGATCCAATACCCCCAAAAAAAAAGAAATAGAAAAATTTCCCGAGAACGTTCTGAGGGCAAGCTGAGAACACCCCACAAAAATTTTTGTGTAAAAAATCAGTTCTTCAGAAAGCGCTATTCCCCCCACAGACCCTTTCCCCCGTCAGTTTCGTGAGAGGAGTGTGAGCTCCCCGCGGCGGGGGTCGGGTTTTTATATAGTGGGGATGACGTCACGAATCCCCCCCGGGTTTTGGGTTTTTTTGGGTTCATCTCTGCACATGTCATGCAGGCTATGCCCTTCTTCCTTCCCCGAGTTTTTTTTTCCCCATGTAAAAGCCAAGTGCTCGCCGCCCCTTTTTTCAAAAAAAGAAAAAACCCCCTTCGTTCACCGAAGTACCCCAAAGTTCGGAAAATTCGTTCCCAACCCAAGTTTTCCTTTTAAATTTTTAAACGAATTCCAAATTCGTTAGGGAAACGATTCGCCCATCTCAAAAACAGCATTTCGGGGGATGGGAAAAAACATTATTAAGATTTAAAAAAAAAAAAGTGGTTTTTTAGTTATCTCTTAATGGGATTAAAAAAATAAACATCAAAAGTGTAGAAAAAATCTAATAAAAATATTTGATAAAAAATATTGTGCATATATTACACAAAAACTCCTACAAATATTAGGTATCCCCCATGGGCCGTTTTAGTAATTTTGGGAGAAAAATAATCAACCCGATTATTTTGCTTTAAAATGTTTTTGTCCATGTTCACAGGCTTTTAAAAAGGGGGGCCCATTTCGGTTTCCCTGATTTCGCGCTGGAGGGGCGCAAATTAGGGGGGTAAAAAAAGGCCCCAAATTTTACGGTAATCCCCGTTCCTTTATAGTGAAAAATATGGTTACGTCTCCTCTCTTGCTCGGCGGGAAACCACCGGGCGGGGGGGATAAAATGTGAAAATTTCCAGCGGCGTATACCCCTGCTGGTAATGAAAGTCTATGGGAAAGGTGAAGTTTCACGGCCCCCCCCCTCCCTTCCCAGCCCCCCGTCGCCCCCGGCCCATGGGTAATTTCGGGGCCCTAATTTCGTCCCCAGTTAAGCCTTTTGAACATAAACCTTAAATTTTTATAAAAACAAATGCAGAAAAACACTGTATGTTCACACTGCCAAAAAAAACATAAAAAAAAAAAATGTGCAGTAATTTGTAAATTTAAGTTTTGCCCCTCAAAAAAAACTACTCTCACATAAAACAAGTCCCCATACATCTGCGTTACTTAAAAAATAAAAAAAAAAGTTCGACTGTTGAAACTAAAAATTTAGCAGTCATTAAGGCCTTTCCGGTGGGCAAAGGGTTTCCCAAAATATGAAACCCTTTTTAAACTAGCAGGTTGTGGGTATCCCGGGAAATTTGGGGGAAAGGGAAGTATTCGAGCTTCCGTTAAGGGAAACCTGTCACATGGGTTGTGCCCCCCTTTTTGAGGGCAGCACAAGCTGTGTCGCCTGCTGATCCAGCACTGTGCCTCTTATTCTGTAAGATGCTTCGTTTTAGGGCATTTAATTCTAAAATTTTTTTCATGGTAGTGTTAGCCATGCCCACCAAAAAAGGGTAGCCCCGCCCGACAGTTATTCCGTTTCTACCTTTCAAAGTAATTATTTTCCGTTGGGTGGGCAGGGCTATCCTCAGGGGCGGGGTTTGAAAAAAAAAATGAACTTTTAAGGATCTTCGGCTGAAAAATGCAGATTTAAGCATTAAATGTCTAAAACTACAGCATTTAAAGAATAAAGGGCACAGTGCTGGAAAAAGCAGATTTCCCCTTGTCCTCCCCCAAAAAGGGGGCAAACCCCTTTTTAGGGATCTTTAAAAAGGGGTTTCATTGTGTGTCTGTAGGTTAGTTAGAAGTAGACACTAAAAACGTAAATTCAGAATCATGCTCAGGATTCAAAAAAAAATATATAAAAACACACTTTTTTTTTATAGCTGTTTAAAAAAATATGAAAAACAGAAAACAACTGCTTAGTTTTCGCGTTTCGAGCCCATTACTGGCTCCCAATAGTAACGCTTCGTTTTGAGCCTGATTTGGCTCAAAAAACGTAGAAAAAAGCAATTGTTTTGTGATTTTTTTTTCATTTTTTTGCAGCTTCTTAAAAAAGGGGTTTTATATACTTTTTGAAATCCTGGCACGAGTGCTGGAATTTATCGTGTGCGTCCCCAATTATTGGGGCATTACAGCCGGATGTTCGTTCCCATGGCACCGTGCAGGGAAGGAGTTGATGGGACCTCAAAAAAGCCGGACCC